>JAQMYK010000035.1:14474387-14485164 GCA_030014345.1 Clarias buthupogon | reverse complement strand
TGTGTGTGTGTTAAGCTTAGTGAACACTGAACATATTTGCCTGTGCCCTTCATTAGCAAGATCATCTGACTTTTCCCTGTCTGTGATTTCACATCCTGCTGATTTTGATAGATCATCCTCACCTAAGCCGGTCCAGTGGAGCTGACGATTCAATAGAAATCTCTCTGTGTGAAGCCCAGATGGATGAGAAGGAGACATCTGACACTCATCATTGCACTTAAAGGGCATGAACATGAGCCCATGTTATTTAAATTGAAGCTGCATCATTAATTGCATGTTATGTAAGGTCTGAAAGCTATTAAACAAATATAAATTCACAATAGTTTCCATCAGGTAATATAATCAGGTTGTGTGCAAATTAAATATAATGTGCACATGTCTTATTGAAAGAGTTATTTTTGTTATTTCCAGAAAACAGTAAGATCTGCACTAATAAATCTGCTGTTTTGGAGTACAAAAAGAACATGAAAGTAAGGCTGATTAAAAGGGATCCTGCTTGTTTGTGAGTTCAATCTAGACCTGAATGAATGATCTGAGCTTGCATCAGTGAAGATCTCTCAGCACCTAGGGGAAAATGCTGACCATGTAGAACAGATACTTTCTCAGCTCAGCTGACTCTATTCACTCTTGTCAAGGTAAAATGCCTTGTGTTTGTCTGTACCAGCAGATGTAGGAAAGAACTGTAAAAGGCTGGCGGGTGTTCAATTTCTCATTCTCCTGCCATTGTGAGCGAGTGTGCTCCATCAAGCTAATGGTACAGCAACACTGAACAGTTGAGCAATTCATTGCCATTTAAATTAAAGAAAAAAGAAAGAAAGAAAAAAGAAACAGGGAAAAAAACTGAGGAGATTTGCACACAATAACATTTCACTGTGACTTTAGCAAAAGGCTGTAAGATGAGAAACCTTATAATTTCAATGTCAAACGTTTTATTCCTGCACATGTAGAGCCATATTCTAGTACAGTTCATAGCTAATATAGCATGGTGTCATTAATTCAAGCTGAGCCTATTTAGAATTTGAGATTTTCATGCATTTACAGTAGCATTGACAAGCCATAGGGCATTTGTCAAATGAGCTCCATATTGACTTGTTGATATTTATCTTCTTCTTTTTTTTATTTTATTGAATTCAAAGTTATTCAGCATACCGGGGTATAACCACATGTTTACCACAGTTACCTCAATTTATTTCTTTCAGGTATTATTTTTTGAACGTCAGATACTGTACAATCACTTTTATTCTCATTACGTGTGCAGTGCTTTAAGGCTTAACTCTTAATAGTCAAAGACCAACTAAATGGCAAAGAAAATGATGTTTATCTAATAAAGCACATTATCCATGCCTACTTAATTGCCAAATTAATTAAAAGGTTGTTTGATTTATCATTTTTATTTATATAGAGTATCAGGTGTTCTGAGTGAACACTACAGTATGCATATTTACAACATATTTAAATAATAAAATGTGCAATATAGTGCATCTGGAAAGTATTCATAGCGCATCACTTTTTCCACATTTTGTTATGTCACAGCCTTATTCTAAAATGGAAGCAATCTACCAATCAGGCCTATATGGCAGCCCGCCTGGAGTTTGCCAAAAGGCACCTGAAGGACTCTCAGACCATGAAAAAACAAAATTCTTAGGTCTGATGAGACTCTCTGGCCACTCTACCATATAGGCCTGATTGGTGTATTGCTGCAGAGATGGTTGTCCTTCTGGAAGGTTCTCCTCTCTCCACAGAAGACCTCTGGAACTCTAACAGAGTGACCATCGCGTTCTTGGTCACCTCCCTGACTAAGGCCCTTCTCCCCTGATCGCTCAGTTTAGATGGCCGGCCAGCTTTAGGAAGAGTCCTGGTGGTTTCGAACGTCTTCCACTTACGGATGATGGAGGCCACTGTGCTCATTGGGACCTTCAAAGCAGCAGAAATTTTTCTGTAACCTTCCCCAGATTTGTGCCCCGAGACAATCCTGTCTCGGAGGTCTACAGACAATTCCTTTGACTTCATGCTTAGTTTGTGCTCTGACATGAACTGTCAACTGTGGACATTAAATAGGCAGGTGTGTGCCTTTCCAAATCATGTCCAATCAACTGAATTTACCACAAGTGGACAAGGTTCAACACGTTATAAATACAACCGCATAACAACAGAATATAAACATTTACTTGTAGCATTTATGCCTTTTAATGTCCGTTCAGACAGTGTCTAAAGTTTCAAACATAGTTCAAAAACATCCCAAATGGAGAATTTGCCATAGGGAATGGAACTGGACATCATGAACCAACAGCTTCCCACATGCAATGCACTTGTTCACAAAGCGCTTGCACCTGCAGCAAAACCAGTGCTAGTCATAACAGTAGCTAATGGCTTTCTTCACTGTCTTTTTAAATACTTTAAAATATTTGATAATTGAAGCTTCTGATTGGACAGAGATATCATTAGGAGTTAACTGTAAGGGCACCTACAGTATGGCTGTGAATGTGGCTTTAAGGGCCTAAGGGAGACAGTGTTTTTTCGCTCTTGATTATATTCATTTATAAATTAGCCAAGAACATGAATGGTTAGTTTACTTGGTCTTTTTGAATAATTAACTTATTTTAGTGTTCAGTTTTCAACTGTTCAGTTTCAGTGAGACTGTGTCCATGATAGCCTTAGACTCTTGCTAAAACCCCAACTAATTAGCAGCAATATGTTACTAATTAAATGCATGGGTTATGTTAATCATTTATAATCATTCTAAACTTAATCATTTAGAAGCGTGACTCTATAGAAACAGAACTTTAGGTATAAGAAAGGACATCAGCCACTGCAAGTATCCTCAGTCCATGATTAGACCCTTTAATGCTCAGAGATTAAAAAGCAAAATTTAAGCAATGTTGTAAGGAAACTTAGGCTAATATTTCTCCAAAACAATGTGACTGAAACTCCTACAGAAATTGTTTACTTCTGGATATTGTTACTAAAGATAGTTTTACATGTTCCTGAATTTCTACTGTGTGGCAAAAAAATAGCGATTTCAGAAGGGTCAAATTATTGGATGGCATCAAGCAAAGGTAACAAATTGGGAGATTTGAAATGACTGGAATTCGGTTAAGAACCGTTTGGCACATTATCAAAACCTATAAAGATCATGCTGCAATGTCAACTTTGTGAAAATTAAAATCATGACTGGAGATCATTGTTAAAGATCAACACTAAATACCACAACTGTGTTTAATAGTAAAAAGTAAGAGAGTTTCCATATGCACACAATGATGGATTGGGACTAAACAGCTGTGTTACCATAAGAAAAACACTCGTTAGTGAGGCAAATCAGAAAAAAAGTTTAAAATTTGCTAGGGAGCATAAATATTGGACTTTAAAGCAATGGAAAAAGGTCTGAAAAGTCCAGATTGACCCTATACCAGAGCTAAGGGTCATCAAGTTAAAAAGTAAAGTGCATGAAGTGATGTACCCAAACTATTTTGACATGATGTGTTAAACAAAATTTTGTTTTATTACTTATTATTTTGCCCTTACAACAATAATCAAACATACAGTGGTTTGTCAACCCTTTTTTTTATTTTTGCATATGTAACCTAAAAAATGTCTGCTTTTCACACAAGTCCTAAAAGTAGAGTAGATAAAGAGAACCCAACAAAACAAATGATACAAAATTACCATCCTTTGACATTTACTTATTGAAGAACATTATCCACTAACACATCTGTTTATTCAATTTATGCAAAAGGTTCAAAAACTTTCAGTCATCATTGTAAGTTTCATCAAACCAGTCTCGAAAACCTGGCATATGTTTTCTGCGTATAGAGATCATCTTACAGTAGGTAAATAAAGAGCCAGCTGAATAAATGCAGCTCTAAAAATGATTTTTTTTCTAACTAAAGGAGATATTTTTAAGCTTGGTAGTTAATTGGTAGTTAATGTTCTCATGCAGTCATGCTTCGATCAAGTTCATGGCTATGTGCCATAAAATACCATCTGTCACGTTGTCGGTGGTACACATGCATCGTCACTTAGCGACACCAGATTAGTTTACTGCAAATTGTATAAATAGTGTGTGCTAGAGTATTTCAGTCCAATTGTAATGGAAACTTAACAAATCGACATTTTTAAATGTCAAGATTTTTAAAATGCTTTAACTTTACTTGTGGTGGAGATTTTATGTAAGAGAAACACGTACAGTAAGTGCAGGGGAAAAAAATCTATCGTAGAAAATGTCAAAACTTCAACATAAGAAGGGATCTCAGCTCCTCCTAAATGGTGATATATATGTATTAATATGGGACTGAAATGTAGAAGGAGGTTCCAGTCATCATTTCCCAAAGCAATCAAATCAACTCTTATTTGCTGCTTGCTGATGACTACAAAATCTCTTTGCTATGGATGGTTATTCTGAAGAAATCGTAGTATCATTAAGGGGCCAGGCATGGATTATGGATCAGGTTTGGGAAGACTGTGTCCAGAATTTGTTCAGATGAGGCTGGGAACTTAAAGTGGTCTGTGGCAGGTAGTAATATCACAAAAATCGTATTAAATGTCTAGTGGTGCTTTGCATGCCAGCGTATTAAATATTATGTTAATGGTTAATTTATTATAAACATATACTGGTTAATAACATTGGAAAATGACAATACATCATAAACACACACATTTTTACTAGGAAGACATTTACACCTGATGCTTTATGCAGTAACCTAACTATTCAATCATGTGGCAGCAGAGCAATGCATAAAATCATGCAGATACTGTACAGGTCAAAAGGTCCAGTTACTGTTCACATCATTCAATATGATGGGAAAAAATGTGATCTGGAGAAAGACTGTTAATATTTGAAGTCAACAGCCAAACAAACACACCCCTTCCTTAAGTGCTCATTCAAAGAAACCACCATTAAACTCTTACATGGATGGATGGATGGATGGATGGATGGATGGATGGATCCTCACAAAACACCAGCAAACACTTGACACAGCATAGCTTACTTAAAAACGTGGTATGTAACTTTTGAAAACAGTACCTTCAAAAGAATGGACAGATCATTGTATGTTTATTCTTTCTGCAGGAAGTTTAAAACCAGTTTATCTCATATGTTCCAAAACTGTGGTGCTAATTAAAACAGTAATTGTGAAGTGCCGCTATGAGATAAAACACAGGTTGCTAGAGTAAATATATCCAGCAGTTCGACGTGAGGGTGTGTAAAATACCTGAATTGAAAGTGTTTCAAATAAAATTTTGTATTCAAATAAAAATGTTGAGCAAAAGTGATATTATGGACAGCCATGTGCCAGATTTAATAATCTACTTCAAACAGGGATTGTATTTGGCTGACAATGAAGGAAGTGCAAGAAGGCATGAGATACTCAACTTTACAATTTTTTTTTTTGTGTGTGTTAAGTTAGGCAGAGTGTTCTGCTGTACAAAAAGACATGCACATGGGCTTCAACCTGAAATAATAATAATATCACTGATTATATTAAAGCTGATTAGCAAACTCTTTTCCCGTATTAACGTTACTGATAATATAAAACATCATCATAAAACTTACTTAAAAGAAAAATACAGCCAACAAAACAAATTGAAGAAAAAAATAGCAAGAATTAGATTTTTAGATTTGTTTAGCATTTTCAAAACTGCTAATTTAAGCTAACAAGGAAGTTAACATGCGAGGACCCCCAATGCATTGACCAAACTTCTTGTTATGGCTTTGCTTAAACTCCGTTTTGAAATTGCGGCATTCCTTAAATGTTGGCAAGCTTAAAGCACTTTTGGATCACAGTGTTGAAAATAAAAAGCTTAGAGATTCCCAAATGAGGCTATGGTCCCTATATTACTGCACTGGGAGATTTACATAATGGCATGTACACTTCTTTGACTGTTTCTTGGTTACAGTATATCTCCTACGTAGACAATGTGTGGAGACCAGCATTTTAGCATATTATATTTGCCAATGTTAATAAGATTGACAACAGTAGTTTTAATTGAACTCACTCTTTTAACTTTGCTCACCCTCAAACTTACATGATAAATGCAATTCAATGTCATGTCTGCTCTCTCCAGACTGCCCTTTAATTCCTGGCATCATCATGTGACTGCCCCCATGTTTTTTTTCCCCTTCCTTCTGTGAATTTGACAAAAAGTGTAATTCAACAACCTTTCTTCATAATTGTTAAGTACACCTTTAACTGCGGCACATTTATTGGTTCAAAATGGGTTGGTTTGAGTATTTCATAAATTGCAGATCTCCTAGGATTTTCAGAATCTGTGAATGCTGAAATATCTTGTTGATAGGAGAGATCAGAGAAGAACGACTAGACTGGTTTGAGCTGACAGAAAGTCTATAGTACCTAAAATAAAGCACTTTCTTAATAACCAGGGTGAACAAAAAAGGATCTCAGAACACACATGACATCTTGAGGAGGATGGGCTACAACAGCAGAAGATTACATCAGGTTTCTCTCCTGTCAGCCAAGATAAAAAATCTAAGGCTATCGTGGGCAATCAAACTGGGCAGTTAAAGACTGGAAAATGATCCAGTCATATTTTTCTAATCCTTAACTGCCAGGTTTTAATTAGCCTGTGGTCATGATAGCCTCAGATTCTTGTTCTTGCTCGACATAAATGGAACAATACATGAATAGAAGAACGTGGTATTGTACAGTTGTAACCCATTCAACTCATGTTTGATGTTCTGGGGAAACACTCAAACCAGCCCATCTGGCACCAAGAAGCAAGTCACAGAGAATTTCACATTTCTGATGTTTGATATGAACAGTAACTGTAGCTCTTGACTCATACATGCATGATTTAATTATGATCTGCATTGTGCTGCTGCCAAATAATTGAGTGACTGGATAACTGCTTGAATAAGCAAGCATAACAGTGTTCCTATTAAAGTGGATGGTCAGTGTATATTTGTATGAAGTGGACCATGGCCACAATGATAAAGATCCCTTAAAAATATTACTTTGAGTAAATTATGTTCAGAATAAGTAAAAACAAAGTATAAACTTTGTGTTTTGTAAAAAAAAAATAATAAAATGTGTAAATTGTAGCGTGCTTATGACAAGGAAAAGAAAAGAAAATCAGTGATCATCTGTATCAGGTTAAAATTGTGTGTGAGCTAATCTTAGTGCTGTATTGTTAATCTGTGATTCCCTTAAAAAAGTGTTTAACAGTTTCAAATAAAATGCACACTCCAGCAATACACTGGCATCATCTCTTCAGTAGCCTCAAATGCTGCAGTGCAAAAGTGTTAGGGTGAAATATTCTTGTCCAGATCAATACACTTATTGATTGAACTGAATCCCTGAATCAATAATACTGTGTTTTTAGTGTATTAAAGTAATTAGGAATTGAGGAATTAGTACATCAGTGCAAACCACTCTGTCTTTCTTACAAATTAGAGGTAAGATACACTACTTCTTCTCTGATGCTCATTCAATTTAAGAGAATGAGCAAATTCAGGATGTTTTGATTTTACATTTTTGTTTATTTATTCATTATAAAATACTCATTATTTTGTATTGGTTGTCTGCGTAAAATGTATTATAACTATAAATGGTATGGGTTAACTACATAACATATAAATCAGTAATGAATCAAAGATGTTAATGCTGTGTTTCTAAAGTACAAGTTAGATTATTTATGGTGGATCAGCAACATGTAATAATATCAATAATAAAAACTGAATCCTCAACTCCATGCTTTCCATTCTAAACCACCCAGTCAATGTTGATTAATTCAACATTAATTGTATATATTTGTATTAACGTTTAATGTCTGTGAGAGTAGTAGGAAAAATGTATACATTATAGGATCTTCTTCCCATACATTTATTGTCATTAGGAGGAGTCATTTCTATACACTGAATCAAGACCAAGTCATAAGGTGGTCTAAACCAGGTCAATAATGAAATTAATTGAAAGCAAGTCAAGCTGAAAACCATCAAAGTCAAATCAAAGCCAAGGTCTGAGCAGTTCTTGTTAGTAGCTGGCACTGCATGGAGTTGGTCAGAGAAGGGTGGTGCCCAACCAAATATTGCCATACTGTTAAAAAAAAACAAAACAAAAAAAACGTATCCACAGAAATGTAAAAAAAAAAATAAATAAATAATAATAATTGTTTGTTTTAGCAGAATACAGCTCATAATAATGTGGCTGCAATAACATTATTTTATCAGAATATAAATGAACAATGGTACACACAGCAATTTGAACATGTCAGTTATGGTATCTGCGATTCCTCTTGATAATACTGCATCTTAAATATATAAGAATGGAATAGAGAAGCATAAATAATAGTAATATCTTAACAGACATTACAGGATTTCTGCCATATATGCACACCTGATCTCTGCACAGCAAAGAAATCCACAGCTCCCTTCCTGTTCATTATAATGCTGTGTGAGTGAGCAGACATTTCCAACTGAGTGTGGTCTGAGTAAAATGCAGCAAGAATATGTGATGCAAGACTCCATCATCATACTGTTGAAGTGATTTATCAAAATTCAGCAATCATTTTTGCTACAGTCAGGTCTGACTGTCTACGAAGCTGTCATGATCTTTTAACTCCCTCGCTTGATGCCAGAGAAACAGCTTGTGTAGGACACCTGCTGTCTTATTGCTATTAAAATGGTATTCTTTCTGATACTCATGCCTACAATCAGTCTAGGCCTATAAAACAGACTGCTAAAATGATGAGGGAAGTTTTGAGCAGACCCAGAGGTCAATGACTTTTTAATGGTCATGGCTACAAAGTCTTTATTATAACTATTGTGGCACACAAATGATGTGGTCTGACATTTCAATTTGAAGTCTGCTGTTATCATTGTTCTCCTGCCTGTTAAATGACATTTCTAATACCAGGGTTGTCGAACACTCTCCTGCTATAGCTGAGTGGAAGTACTCTGTGTCCTTATAGGTCTTTCAAACAAATATAAGGTCGAAGAAAATGAACCAACCCCATTACATAGGAGATTTCTTCTTCATAAGGTGGTTTTGTTTAAATTTTAAGTGTTAATTTTACAGTAAATATACTTTTGTGTACAAATAATTATAATAAATAATTATAGATATTTACAACACACATTAAAACACATTATTTTAATTATAATAGTAACTACACCAACTACAGTTTTAAAAAGAATTACACATATTTACAATGCATTTACAATGCAGTAGAGCAGTCCCTAGCTTACTGACCTTCCCAAATTGTGGTCAATTGAACTTCAAAGGAGCAGCTGCATGAAAGAGCATCTGATTTATTGCTCAATCATTATACAGACAAGGTGACAGGATAAGTTGTGAAATTTCCAAAGACCTACAATACACTACAATTATACAAAGGGTAAAATGTAATGCCTTTTAATGCCTGCATTGAAATAAAATTACTTACAGTAAAATTTCTTACTTGCTTTTGTCTAACACTATTGGATACATTAGTGTGTTATAATTTACCATCTGCAAAGAATGGAGAAATGATGTGCTTCCTCCATAACAGCAATCAAATATTTATAAACTACTGACCATGCTACTGTATGTTACGGGGCACACTATTAAAAAAAATTGGTGACCTGGTGACCTAGCCAGCTTATGATACATCAGCAGAGCAACTGGTACCATTAAAGACCCCACACACCCTGGCCACCACATCTTTAAACTGTTGACCTCTGGCAGAAGCTATAGGGAAAACCTCATTGTAGCGAGTTTTAGTATTAGGCAAATAAAACCTCAGATGAGCAACAACAACATTTTTCACAGTGCCATTTCTTATTTAACAAAAAATACTTAACTCCAACTAGATAAAAACTCCAACTAGATAAATGTTCAATTGTTGGAATGTTGTATTGTTGGCCAAAATTATTACACAGGAATTTGTTGAGTCAACAGATAACAACTTGAAAACTTTGAGGATACATAATGAATAAACTAAAAAAAATCAAGTTGAGCCAGCAATTTACCTTGACTGAGATGCAATCACGTGATTTTATAAAACTCCCACCTCCCCTTCCCTCTTTATTCGAAGTATATTATTTGAAGTGTTTTAATATTAATAAAATATGTTTCAGTTAGCTAACAGATATTTTAGGCAGTTAACGATACAGTATATACGTGATATACATCATATAACGATATATAAGTGTCGGCACTTCAGTACTCGGTAAGTTAAGGGATATAAAAATGTGTTAGTTGTCTTTAGAGTTGCTAATGCTCATCTGTGAGTGTTATATCAGTTAACTTATTTGTATGAAAACTTTCACCAATCATTAGAATAACAGAAACAGTGTGTCTTTAACACACTCTAGTGATATATAGCCTTAATAATATATTTTATTTTTATCATAACTAGATATTTTGGGAAATTTATCATCTTTGTCTTTACGAAACTTTTGTTTTCTTTAACCAGAGCTCTGCTGTGGAGGATTGGGTCGGAGGGGTGACAGCTGGCCTTTTAGAGCTACTGAAGGAGCCTGGGTGACTAGGCAGCAGCTTTTGGACTGGTGTTTGATCAGTAGTTACTCTAAACAGTGAATTACAAAAGGACTGGAAGTACAAACAATTTATATTGTACTTGGAGAGACATGCTCACATGAGGTGTGTATGGGTGGGGGGGGAGATTGGTGCTTGTATGTACAGTACTGTACTTGGCTTCATTTTTGTTAAATTAAAAATGGCACTGTGAAAAAATTTTTTTTATAACTTGTTTGTCTGAGGGTGTATTTGCCTAATACTAAGACATGTTATGGTCTTTATGATTTATGGTCTTTACGATTATT
>JAQMYK010000035.1:14381329-14397754 GCA_030014345.1 Clarias buthupogon | reverse complement strand
AAAATAAACTTGGGAGTTTCAAACCCCGCATCCTTTCATTTTTCTGAGTGATTGTAATGCTTTATACACCTCTCTCAACTATGTGGTTTGACTCGCTGTGAGATGCGGTGTTATACCCCTATCTCACCTATGCGGTTTCGCGCTGTGGCCGTAAGTAGGGTTCATCATGATTCAGCGCGAGTTTTTGCGCTGTGATTACGTTTCCATCTTTCCATGTGAAAAATTAAACATGTTAAGTTTTTTGCCGGTCCTCGCGGAAGCTTGCAGAACTTCGTGGAACGTTAGCGGAATGTCGGCAGGCAATCGCGGCAGCTCACGGTGTCTAACATCGCATCTCACCGTGAGTCAAGCCGCATAGGTGAGATAGGGGTATTAGGCACCGTGAGCTGCCTTGAGTGACCGCCCGACGTTCCACGAAGATCTGCAAGGTCCGCGAGCTTCCGCATGTTAACCATGTTTAATTTTTTTGCGTTGAAAAATGGAAACGTAATCACGGCACCTAAACTCGCTCTGAACCATGATGAACCGCACTTACAGCCACCGGACAAAACCGTGTAAGTGAGATAGGGGTATTAAACCTTCACTCTGTCATCTCATCATATTCATTCCATAGTGCGCTATACAACCCCAACAACTGACATGCTTCACATTGTTTCTGATGCTGGTGAAGAGTGTTGTCAGCTGTTTGTCAATCAACTATGACTGTATACCCGGTTTTTCACCGCCACTATAGGTTACATGAAAATATTAGCGACAGTTTGTTGATTTAATTTATATATTTGTCTCTTATTGCATGCTATTGATAAGTTAACCCATGTCGAAGTAAATGTTATTTGAAGAATTTTGTGTAATGTTTAATTTGCATAGAAAGTGCTGTCTTTCTTAACGCTGTCATACAAAAGGATTGAAAAATCGATTCCTGAGCAACCAATGTCAGCTAATTCAGGACCTTCCCTGTAGACAGCGCCTTGTAACGTCGAACGTAAGAAGCAGCAACTTAAAAAGACTCCTAAGGGACAGTTCGAGAAACACATTTAGAAAAGTTATCACTTTACGTAAGATATATCTTAAGAGTCTTCTTATCGCGCGAAGAGTGTGTGTTATCGAGAAACCGGGCCCTGGTCATTTCAGCCTCAAATTTGTCTGCCTCCACCAATAGTTAGAAAAGATACAACTATTGGCAAGAGGATGAACCAATTCAGTACAATCCAAGTTCAGTACATTCAGTAAGAGTAAACACAAAGCCAGTTTTGCAATCACCTTACTGAAATCTTACTGAAATTGAAGAGGGAAGTCCATCTTTACAAACCTTTAAACATAAAGAACAATGTTCAGCATGGAGGAGTTGACCAAGAGCACTATAAGTGTCAGCAAAACAAAACCCTTTAAAGTAAATCTAAGCACCATCTCTGTATGTTTGTGCGACTACTAAATGCATGTTGTATTCTCTATAATAAGTTTTCCTTATTTTGATAAGGGTTGGAAATAATTCTGTACAGCATGGTACAAGCTGTCTAGAGCGGAAATATCTGAGGAAATCAGATGTTTTTTTGTTTTGTTTTTTCATTTTGCTGGCTTGTTTGAAACTTCCTGATCAGCATTATGGAAAAAGCAGGAGCACAACTGGGCCAAGGCCCCACAGTGTTAACATCCTCCTTCTAATCTGTATCAAGGGGTGAAATTCTCTTTGCCTGATGTCACATCCCATGGCTAGTACCAAAGGATACACAGAATACGTCAAGTCTTTTTTTAAACAAGTACTCACATTTGTATAGACCAGGCATCACTAATTGGCAGACCGCGGTCTGGATCCAGACCAAGAGACAGTTCTATCTGGACCCTGATGCTTTTCAGATAAATGAGAAATTAATATACCAGTTATCTTTTTTTTCCCTCTAAGGGTGAGTGAGCGTAGCTATACACATCACTGAACATAGCCAATCACTGCGATAATTTATTGTGTATAGATAGAGTGTGTGAAAGAAACAGAAACGAAAGCGCAACAGAACATGGTTTATGCCAAGAAAAGGAAAGCAGACTATGAAACCAGAACCTTCGAAGATGAATGGACAGATCAATATCAACATGTTTATTCTTCCTGCAGGAAGTTTAAAACCAGTTTGTTCTGAAACTGTGGCGATAATGAAAAGCAGTAATGTGAAATGTCACTATGAGACAAAACATGGGTTTGAGCAAACATATCTGCAGTCTGAGGGCATGTAAAATACCCAAACTTTAATCCCAGTATGAAAGAGCAAAGCAGTGCAAATAAAGATTCACCAAAAATTAAAGACTGTCATATAAAAGGAAATATACAAGGCCATCAAAGTTCAAACTGTCCACATGTTTAACATAGTTACTGAATATAGCCAATAAATATTATTGAAATGTTATTGACATTTTAAAATGCTTAAATGTATAGACTTACAATGACTACATATAGAGAGATCTGAATCCAAACATAAACATGAAATCTGGACCTCGGTTCAAAGAAAATTTTATTGACCGGAAGTTTTAATTCAGTACCCCTGGTATAGACCTTATGCTAATGTAATAAATGAGGAAGAAGATAAAAACGCACACAGCTTAGCTGCAGAAGTTATCTAACAGATACCCTACCCAGATTCAAATCCAGTTCCGATAAGACAGTGAAGTACCAATGAGGTACTGATATGAATTGGAAAACTCATAATTTTTCTCTAGAGGCCTTGTCTCAAATAGCTGCAAACTATGCAGGAATGTAATGAATAACACTAATAATTATGGGTGACGCGCTGGTATCAAATGACCGAAATATTTTAAACAAGTGAGCACAATCCTGTTTTCCAAGCAGTGATTCTGTTTTAAAAATAAACACCGGATTTTCATTTTTATCCCACAAACTATATATTACACAGCACTGTGGCTCATACATGTAAATATACTGAATAAAAGTTTTAAAAATACCCGTTGTTATAAATTATACATTTATTATGAAGTTTAAAATATGAATTACAATTGACTCAATCATGTAATTAAGACAACCAAATCATGCAATATTATAATAGGTTCATTAACCCTGAACTTAAAATTCTGTTCTCAAGTAATTACAAGGACAAAATAAATGCTCTGAACTGTTTCTCCATTAGCAGAAGAAGCATGACTCTGTAACTTTCTATACTGAATACTAAATCTTGGGCTGGACACAGATGGAACATTAAGAGAAATAGGAAGTGTATCGCTACATTAGAATGCTATGGTCTTCGTTAGAATAGGGTGTTTAGGGGTCAGTAATATGATGATATAATGAAGATGCTTCGGTTAATAACATCAAAATGTACTTTTATGAAATAATGCAGGAGATGGATGGATGGATGGATAGATCATTTGTAAAGCATTAGATTTGACAATTCACTAAGGGCATATTTAATCTTTATAAATAAACCAAGTTTTTTGGCGAAAAGCAAATTTCATTGGACATAGAAGGTACATTGAGAGAAATAGGAAATCTATCACTGAATTAGAATGCTATAGCATTCCTGAAAAATAAATAAAACAAATAAATAAATTAAAAACCATACTGCATTTAATTACATTGTCTTCTAATACAACATTCCATTTTATTTTCTGTCCAAAACAACTTATTTTTTTTGTTGGTCTTCTTTTTTCAGCACAACCTCTAACTCCATCTCCTCCTAATGCTTTTAACTTGCGTTCACAAATGAATATTATCTGATTGAAATCTGAATTAAGTTTCTTGTGCTTTTCTAAAGAATCTAACCTCCCATTCATCTTTTATCTATTTATTCATCCCTGTAATATTTGTTTTTTTATGCATTTCTTGTACAGTATTTCAAGATATGCTACAATTGTCAGCAGACATGCATTATCATAAGTTAATTTCATCACATTTTTAAATACAAATAAAAACATTTTAGATAAAACTAAGACAAGATAAGATACTTTAGAAATGTTTACAGTAGCACACAAAAAGATAAGGGAATTTTAAAAGGCATTGTTCCAAGTTTCGAGTATGTTCATGAGCAGTGTTGGGTGTAACGCGTTACAACGAGTTATCCAAAGCGTTATGTCCGCCATTTAAGTACTTAGTTATTTTTTCAAAAATGTAATCCGTTATTCAGACAATTTATGTAAACCGTGAGCCAGAAAGCAGTCATTCCCAATCCGTTAGTGTGTGTGCGTTTGTGAAAGTCCTCCTAAAATCCCCGCCCCCCTCTGTTATTCCTGCTGTCATACCCCTATGCGGTTTGACCTTGCAAGGACCGACGCATGGAAAGATGGAATCCTAATCACAGCGCGGTGAGTTATGATGAACCGTACTTACGGCCACCGCGCGAAACCGCATAGGTGAGATAGGGGTATTAGTAGTTAACAGATTATGGGCCAAACTTCGCTGAGTGATGATGGTAGAATAATTATAAAGGTCTTGACTAAAACAACATGCATGAGGTATTACAAAGGAGTTTTTCTTTTCTGCAATGGAAAAGTACTTTAACTAGTTACTTTTATCAGAAAGTAACACTGGAATGTAACAGTACTGGAATGTACTTTTTAAAGGTAGTAATTTTGTAATGTAATTAGTTACTTTAAAAAGTAACATCCCCCAACACTGTTCATGAGTACTCCTACCAGTTTTATTATCTTTACTTCTGAATCTTTTCTAATGAATACATTGTCAGAATGTATGTTATGTTGGTTAAAAAGAATTTCACATTTTGTTTTCCAAATCTGATGGTTAACAGAACAATATACCAAACAGTTTAATCCATGTAAACTTTGTTGTTTACACTAGTATACAATACTATGCCATATACAAGAGTCCTCAGTGTACTTTTATCCATATCTCTACAGATCTTTTATCCATATCTCTTTTATCATGTTGATAGTTATGTATGAGGTACTCTCTAGTATTCACACTGCAGCTCCATTTTCCAACGTTTCTATTCAGGAATCTTCCCACTGTCATTAACAGTGTGACTGAGGTTTTCGGACACATTTTTTACTCTTCACTGGTTAGTTATTTGTAATGTGGTGTTTCTCTATAATGATCATTTCATTGTCAGGGCTTTGTTAGAAGAGTTTACCCAGTCAATATCTGGTTTCCTATATTTAGCCAGTGTGTACAAGTCCATAATAGGTAATGTATTGCCTTACGCTTCCTTTTTCCTTACATGTCTCTTTGTCTGTTCAGTTTAGCAATGGTTTTGCAAAAGGCAATTTTAGGTCTCATTTAATTTCCTCCTAAAACACTATTTTATTTAGTTACATACAGTTTTACACATCTCTTTGCTACATCTCAATTTATTTTCGAATTATTCATATGGAATATGCTCTTGTAATCTGAGGAAAAGACAGAAGTAAGGGAAAGCATATTAGGCGAACATTGTATTTATTCATATTTAAACTTTTTGCTCCATTACTTTTACTTTCTGGTCTATTTTAATAGGAGTGGATCACCCTCTCCCATACAAACAATTTCAGGCTTGCTTCTTCATATTTCATCATATGCTTTAAAATGAAAGCAGAACTCTCGTCTCATCATCTATACCACTTTATTCTGTGGCACATACACACCCATTCACACACTACACTCAATGTGGTAACACCAATTAGCCTTATCTGCATGTCTTTGACTGTAGGACCAGAGTACCCGAAGGAAACCAACCAAGCACAGGGTGGTTGTGAACGACACACATGATGTTAGTGAACGATTGTGCGTACAGTTCCCACAAATAGGGTCAGGAAGTTAGGATCAGGCATTCCACTCGCGGAATGGTCCTTGGAATGATTGCAGTAGTCTCCGAGCCACCTCAGCTGGGATCGTCATTCACAGAAGTATGGCCTTAAAACATTTGCAAAATTCAAATGTTTTACTGCGTACTGCGCTTGAGGCCTTCTGTAAACATCAGTTGGTTTCATGTCTTCGTTTACAAGAAATTTCAGCAGAAATTCCAGTTTGACTTAAACACCACTCACAGTATAATTATATAATGGGATAGAATACAGTTAAAGATCAGAAAGATCATTCTTGTAAGTAAGAGTTTTGGTGTAAAAGGGAATTTAATATGGCAAAGCCTCTCACACATTATGGGTAATCAAGTTGGCGGGGTTGGCTGACCAAGTTAAAAAAAACATGAGGAGCAAGATATTGTGTATTCAAGCTTATTCCACTACATTTCTAAAAATCCACCCAATACAAGTGATCAGTTTTGCAAAGAAGTAAAAAAATAAAAAGGGACCAATGAATACATCAGGATGCAAAATACGTATGTGGATTCAAAATACGGAAAAGCATTCTAAGAGAAGACTAACTTAAAAGAAGCAATACATTACTTTTTGCATTTATCAATAATTATACAATTATTTTGACAATTTGTGATTTCCAGCATGACTGAAAAGTATCTAGTGTCCCATTCAACTGGTTTTTAAAGAGACCTTAATTTAACATTTAAGAAATCATGAACGTGATAGTTTTCCCATATACTGTACAGTAATCTAGTAAAAAAGTGGTCACTAAAAACAACTGGGAGGTAATTGTTGAGGTGTATCGTGGGTGTAATTATTTTCAGGATATAGCTCTACACCCAGTTAAAGGCCACCTACAAGTAAAACAAAACCAGGCCACCAAGAGGATGTATAATCTGTGGCTGCAAATAAAGTTAATTATACCGATTTTGTAACGATTTGACGTTAATTTATTGAAACTTGTTTCACTTTTCAGTTAAATTGTCTTATTTTAGGTTAATAAGCAAGTGAGGTGATTATTTAATGTAAATGTGTGCCTCAAGTGTCATACTCAAGTCCAGTTCACGACTAAATGTTCTTTTAATGACAAAGACACATGGAAACGCCTTTGAAATGCCACTATAGGCGTGTTTATTATTAATTATATAAAAAGGTGAGGCAGTCATTTAAGTGGCGCATAACTTGATTTTCCAGTTGCTGCAATCCCATAATCTATCAGTGAGGTTAAATATGTCATGCAATGTATGTGTGTTGTCTGTGCGCACTGCTTTACATCAACACAATTTATTAAACACTAATTAAGGTGTTCTCCAAGACACACCAAAGAATAGTAAAACATGAAATATTAGTTTAGTAGCAATATCGCAAGAGAAGGGCGTATATTGTGCTGGTTATGATAACCAACACAACAACATGACCTCAAGTGTGATACTGCTTTTATCATCAAGAGATTATGTTTGTTTTTTATCAGTTATTTTACCACATATACTTCAGTGACCGGCAGAACTAACTGCAACTGGCAGAGCTGGAGACTGATAGTTGTGTAATTAAGTGTAATTAACAGGGGTGTATTATTTATTACGCTTTAGAATATCAGCTCAGTTAACTTCAGGGTTCCAGGTTAAATCCCAAATAGTGCTAAATGAAAACATAGTGCACTATGAACGGCGTACAGTTACTTGTTCAACACACCAAGTAGTGCCCTTGATTAGGGGTTAGAGAGGGATTCAAAAAGGGTGTTAAAATTTAGTCAGCTTTCTAGCTTGCCTTCTGTGTAAATGGATGCAATTCAGAACAATCTACAATTATTAGGGAAACAAAATATTTAAAATGACAGCATTATCAGATGTGTTTTCTTGCTAAAATGCCACCCTGGTTTTGAATGTACATTTTGTCAGGTAACTGCTCTCTCCTCAATACTTCATTCCATACTGATCTACTTTAACCCATGCATGTGACCGTCCATTATCAACACTCTTGGAAAGTCTCCTGTCTAATCTGTTGTATAATATAAATTATGTAATAACTGAACAAATTGGAAACATTACAATCATCACAGAGAATGTATCATTACTGATTAGAAGAATGTTTGAAAACTTTAGAATCATTTCCTGAACTAGTAAGAGCAAGTAATACATGTAAAATTCTGATCCACCTCTCACGTCTTAATATTTGGCTTCCAAAGAGTGTGGGAAAAGGCTGCTGCTAAGATTGTTACATAAAAGCCTACTCACAAAAAAGATGGAATCTTTATGAAATCTTCCAAGAAAAATCTTCATTTGTTTTGGTTTCCAACATCTTGTTTGGACAATTTGTCACATGACCATTGCATACTTAATATTCATTAGCGTCTGCCAAAGATGGGCGTGCACACAGGACCAGCCTTGTCTGCGTTCTACTCTACATAATTTAATTAAATTTAATATGAAGAAATGGGGGTTTGAGACTTTTGCATAGTACTCTGGGGCATTGATAGCCGAGTGGTATGTTTCTTGCCTGCCTTGCAGAAGGCCAAGGTTCATTTCCCACCCAGTGCCCAAATCCCAGCCACTAGATGCAGTGCCAGTCCCAAGCCTGGATAAAATAGAAGGGTTGCATCTGGAAGGACATCGAGCATGACCTGTGCCAAGTTGTGTCTAGACCGGATGGTTGGCTAGGGTTGTTCCGATTCCGATACTAGTATCGGAAATGCTGCCGATACCACAAAAAAATCTGGCATAGGTATCGGTGAGTATTTGAGTCCATGTACCGATCCGATACCATTTTCCTAAACATAACCTAGTTATGGCCGCTAGCTTTGCTTACTTTGCTTAATTACAGAATGTCACGGCGTGCGCCCAAATTGATATCAGATAGTGGTGGATTTTATGAGAGACAGTGGCACGCGAGAGGGCGATGTGATGCGCCCCAGAGATTTAAAAAAGGGGGAATGCCGCCCCTTTGATCTCCGCGAGAGGACAGCGCGTGAACGAGCTGCGCGAGCTCCCACGGCACCTTCACTTCCGTGTCGAGCCCGCCTTCGCATCCCTGCCGCCGAAGTGGAAAAGGCCGCACAGAGCCTTTAACCCTTTCCTTCCCAATTTTTCTAAATAAATTACCCTTTTTCCTGTAAGACCTCGCTGTCCATGTTTCATGGTGTCGCCCGTGCAGTTAGGGTCAAACCTGTTACACAGGGCTAGTAGTATCTACAGCTGTATATACAGATACGCTCCCAGGTATCGGATCGGTACTCGGTATCGGCCGATACCCTGAGCCCAAGTATCGGAATCGGGAGGGAAAAAATGGTATCGGAACATCTCTAGCTATGGCGGCCCCTCGACAGGAGCAGCCGAAAGACTAACAACAACTGTTTAATGAATGTAGACTAAAGAGGAAAATCAGTATATTTAGGCATGGTTGGTGGTTTGGGTAATGCATGTGAGGAAAAAATGCCTGTGTGAATCACTTCTCTGGCCATCTGATCCTAACACTCACTGTTACCCCAAGGTACAAAAACTGATCTTCATTCTTCACCGACACAGCTTACTCAGCAACTGTTAAACTGTTGCTGAATGTGGAAAAACAATTTTGCCTATGCAAAATAAATAAATAAAAATAACAAGCTGTACAAGACCCAATATAGAAATACTGTGTATAAACACATGGGGTTCCTGTCCCAAGTGCGCAAAGACAGAATAATTTTTTTAAAGAGCATAAAACAGCTTGATCACTCTGAGGATCAGAATCCTTGATAACTAAACTGGCAAAATGTATGTATTCAGACCCTTAAAATTAAATCCTGTTCACAGGATCTGGAGGCCAAACAGATTGCCTGTGCATGTGGACCAACCTATTCACCATTCACAGTTTCAGTGTTCCAGTAGATAAAAGAGTAAAATGTCATTACTTATACTAAATCAGGAAAGTTTAGAAAGAGAAGGTGTGGAAACAAAACAGGGAAACTCAGCTGATCGTAGATTTTCTTAACATGCAAAGATTGCATCGCAATTGCACACATCTAAGGACTTTCTAATCAAATTACCCATGCACACATTAATACCAAATATGCATTCATCAATGGCATATGACACAGGAAACGCGGTAGTTAAACAGCAGGCTCTCGAGTCTCTCAGTTATCAGTTCCGCAATCCGTCAACATGCATTCAATGACTTTAAGATGAATGTAGACGCCTGAATGAGTTACCGGGTTTCGCTGGGTAGAGATTAGACCACCACTAATATCACCAACCATAGCACCAAAAATCATCCCAAAGGCACTTCTAATAAGATACCAGCATCCCGACATCGTATTGTCTTTAATAACTAAGTAGGCTGAGCCTCTGAGCAGTAGTTCAAACATACAGTTGCGTTAAATAACCGCTAAAGAATCGAAATCTGTGGGTGTTTTTCCGTGTTAAAGCTTACCACACGCTGTCTCGATCCTCTCCACAGGCCTGCTGTTATCTTTTTACATGCATTAATCGTTTGTTCAGTGGCGCGCGCACACACACCTCGAGCTCTGTATCGGAGAAAGCTGCTACCCCTGATAGCCCGACCCCACCCTCCAGCTGGGGGAAAAGCCGAAATAAAACCGGACGTGACGCCATGACATTGCATCGGCCATATCCGAAATCCCGTTCTGCTGTAGGTGGCGTAGTAGTGCAGAGAACTCTTTAAGGAGGGAGTGTGTAGTAACGTTTTGCAGCGTCCTAGGACTAGTGGTTCAATTTGAGGCAGATTGTTAATAAAGCAAAGAACATCCACATATTAAGAATTAGCAGGACCTGCGTTGTGACAATCTCATTTTGAAAAGGAACAGATGGATTCTTGTTCCTCACTCTTTTCAAAGATTTTACTGTACTTTGCACTGGGACCGGATACTATTGCATATATTGTACATTATTCCGCACTGTACTATATAGACCTTATTTATTCACCCACCTATTTGAACACCCACCTATTTATTCACCCACCTATTTGAACACCCACCTATTTATTCACCCACCTGGAGACTGAACATAACACACAAAATGGCACAATTAAATGATCACAAATTATTACTAATGCAACTTGTATATTGGTATATTGTAATGTTTTGTTTTTTTATCTCTGCTACTCTATNNNNTGTACTGAATGCTATTTTTTGTCAAATATGATCAAATTATATTTATGGAGAGAACTTTGTTTTTATAAAGATCTGACCACATTGTAGGCGGCACGGTGGTGTAGTGATGCCTTGCACCTCCATGGTCCGGGTTCGATTCCCAGCCAGGCTCGATTCCCGTGTGCATGGAGTTTTCATGTTCTCCCTGTGCTTGGTGGGTTTCCACTGGGTACTCTGGTTTCCTCCCACAGTCCAAAGATATGCAGATTAGGTTAACTGGTGTTCCCAAATTGCCCATAGTGTGTGAATGAGAGTGTGAGTGTGTATGTGTGTGTGCCCTGCAATGGATTGGCACCCTGTCCAGGGTGAACCCTACCTCATGCCCTAAGTCTCCACGTCCCCTGAATACAGGATAAAGTGGAATATGAGAGGTATAGAAGATGAGTGAGTGGCCACTGTGCATTTATATGCATTGTTGTTATTACATTTAATTTAAAATGTTATTAAAATTATGATAAAAATTAAGATAATCTTAGGGAAGTGTCTCAATGTAAAAATAATAGGAAAAAATACTAGAACTTAACTCAGAATTATTAAACACATTTAAAATGCTGTTAACAAAGTTATGGAAAGATGAAGACAGAAATAGGCCCTCTAGTCCACACCAAAGTGAAAATGGCAGGATTTATGTCACTTTTAGGGCAGGGCAGAAGTCGACAACCTTATTAAAAATATTTAAATGTCACATGCCTGTTCCTGGGTGTCTGTGTCTGGTTTCAGCTTTTACATTTACATTTTACATTTACATGCCCGCCTAAGGGTCTGTGTATAAAGTTTTCATATTCTCCCTGGGATTGATGGATCTCCACCGGATTAATTCTATTCCGTCCCACAGTCCAAAAACATGCGGATTAGGCTATCTGGCGCCCCCAAAGTATCCGTATATATAGACATACTGTAAGATAAACTTGAATCGTACATTCTCGTCTGTCATGAACTTCTAAACAGCATCCGAATGACCCCTGATTAATACGCTGGTTATTTTTCTAAAATACTGTGCGTTCAGCGCGGTTTGATGGACAATTTTATAAAAATATATGAGATTATACCCTTCAATGTTTACTCCATACTCACTTTTTTTTTCATCTTTATTTTTGCCGATAAGAAAAAGACGGAACTTGACTGTCTAATGTAAAATTGTCTTCACGACTGAAACATGGCCCCGCCCAGCCAGCTTCACTCACAATAAGGCACAACTCGTAGGCATGGAAGCGTTCGTCTCTTTTCAGGCAGTCGGAACTTTTGGAATCGACTCCTAAACGGTTACTTGTCATTTTATCCTTAAAACAGACAAAAGTTTGCGTGAAAAATACTTAACGGAAACGAACGGTTAAAGGGAGCGCTTCCCGGTAGCGTGAATTAAAACTCACACCAGAATAACGGAATCGCTTATCACAACATCAGGCGGGAAAGTGAAGATAGACGGCTCTCGGTGTTTACATAAAATAAGCGGTTCAGTGAGCCGACTCTTTTGTGAACACTTCACTATAACAGGAACGGGTTTAGAGTGTAAACCTTAGACGGTAAGCGAATGGAAACAAATGCTTAACTTTATGGAAAGAAACTAAGTCGTCGAGTTATATAACTATATCTGATAGCACCTGGTAACAACGCAGTTTTCCAGTCAAAATGGTTTGCATTAGCGCGATATCTTACTAAAGCGGAAACCGAACGTTCTGTTTTCTATCACGATGTTTACCGCCAAAACTAATTCTGTTTGTAAATGATTTATGTTGGAATTGATGTGTAATTAGCTCTTAGCCGTGGGGAATGTTGGTGATGCAACAGAAAGTTGACGGCTACACCCGGTTGGCTGTTTAAACCACACACGCGTGTGTTCCGGTTGGAACCCGTTTAAATTTGCTCAGATCCGATCTAAACTGATTATGGACCAGGAATCATCTAGAACTACACAGGCAAGTCACTTACTGTCTTAAAACTCGATATCACTGAACAATCTTTTATATCCTGTGAATGTTTTCGGCACCACTGACCCCTCCCCGAACTCGGAGAATTTCTGAATATTTTTAATCCGTGTTTGTTCGTAGTTTTTAATTTAACTGTGATCATGATCTCACAAGTACGTTACTGTGTTACCGCTCTATTTGTTTAGTACTATTTATTTGTTTGTTTGTTCCAAATTTCCATAACACAAAACAAGCATTTCTGTAAACAATTTCAAACCTAATTTATAATGTCATTATTATAATAATAGGAAACTTGTGTTTTAATAAAGGTTTCTATACTCACTCACCCATTCACCACTTTTCTATACCACTTATCTTGTTCAGGGTAGCTGGGGGCCTGGTGTCTATCCCTGGGGACAGATATTTACACACGAGAATTTGAAAACACCAAAATCATGAATGACTGTTATGGGAGGTTATTTAAAGCATATGGACTGAGTGACTGCTTGGACTGGGCATATTCCACATCAACAATACCAACACTCATTAGGGTCAAATTGTGAAAGAGTGAGGAAGAATTATTTTCACACACAAACTGACCACCATAGATTCCTGGCTTTAACTCCACTTAAACTCATTGGAATGTGCTGGAGTAGACTTTATGGAGTGACTCTCCCATCTCCAAATAAAAAATCACTGCAAAAATCAATGTAATTTTGGGTGGAAATAAATGTTATGCAATCTCTGAGATATAATTATCTTCTTTCAGGTGAGCGTCATCTTGCTGTGTTTCTGTATGCGTCACCTTGCTTTTTTATCATTTTTGTTGATAAGACCTACAGTTATGTTGTTGATTTAAGATTCAAGATTCAAAGAACTTTATTAATCTCAGAGGGAAATTTCTTATTCTTGGTTACAGTTGCTCATTATTGTTATCCAGTAGAAAGAAAAAAGAATAATAAATAAGGGGGAAAAAATAAGATAGAATAAAATAAAATAAAAAGAGTCCTAAATCAGTAAGTACCAGATTGCACACTAAAAAATTTTAATGTCTTATTTCACACTAAATATGACCCAAGAGCACTGGTAAATATTGCACAGTTAATACAGGAATCTAATATATGAAGGTAATATTGTATCACATATTGTATTGGTATGTAATATTGTACAGTATTATTACAATATTAATACAAGTATGTATATTGTTTTTTTTTGTTGTTGTTGTTACTGACACTGAATATCCACATAGTGTACATGTTACAGAGAAGAGTTGTATAATTTTATGACCATTGAGAGAAAAGATCTCCTGTGGTGCACTGTGGAACACTTGGTGGTAATCAGTCTCTGGCTGAATTTGCTCCTCTGGTCAGAGAAAAGACTGTATAGCGGGTGAGAAGGATTGTTCAAGATGAATTGTACTTTGGACAGAATCCTCCTCTTCGCTACTACATCCACAGAGTCAAGTTCCATGCCTAGCACAGATCCGGCCCTTTTAATGGCCTTGTCCAGTCAGTTCCTATCTGACACCTTCATGTTACAGCCCCAACAGACCACAGTGTAAAAAATGACACTTGCCACAACAGTTTCATAAAACATCTGCAGAATGGCGTTGCAGACGATAAAAGACCTGAGCCGAACATACAACCGACTCTGTCCTTTCTTGTAGAGTGCCGTTGTGTTAAGTGACCAGTCAAGTTTGTTATCAAGATGAACTCCTAGATATTTGTATTCTGAAATTGATGAACGTAATTTGATGTTAAGTGACATAATTAATGCTGCACAGTCGTGAGATGGCAGAGTGAGCTCAGTGTGGAGGTGCTGGAGAAGCTGCTACCACTTTGGACTGACTGAGGTCTCCCAGGCAGGAAGTCCAAGAGCCAGTTGCAGAGGAAGGGTTTAAACCCAGCAGCCACAGATTTCCAATCAGGTGCTGAGGAAACCATGTTAAATGTAGAAATGAAATCGGTGAACACCATTTATATGGACATGTCCTTTTGGTCCAGGTGGGTGAGGTTGTGATGGTGTAGTCTGTTGAGCAGTTGGGGAAAATGCGTAAACTCTAGTGGCTCCAGTGAAGGGGCAGCATTGTACTTTCTAAACACTTTATGGTGTGCGTGAGATGGTAGTTGTTGAGCCAGTTGAGACTGTTGAGGCAGGACACTGGAAACTTCTGATGTACAGGGACAATGGTTGTGGTCTTGAAACAAATTGTTGCAATGGAGCTGCTTAGAGATGTTGAAGATGTCAGTGAGAACATCTGCAAGCTGGTGAGCACACTGCCAGGAATGTTGTACAGTCCAGCAACTTTCCGTGTGTTGATGCTGTTTAGAGTTTTCCCTCTCAGCTTTGGCAAGGTGCGGTACCTGGTCATTTGTAGAAGGCCTGGTCTTCGTCGACACCACATCATTTTGGATTTCAAATCAAGTCTAGACCAGTTCGGCATATCTGACAGGTAGGCATTACTGTCACAGACATGTGATGTTTTTTAATTTGCAGTGGCCTGAATGCCTTGCCACATGTGTGTCATGGGTGTTCATTATCAGGATATATAAATACTGTCCTGAGGCAGTTTGGCTCTCCTGTTTGTAGAGCCATCTTGTCACCAGCTTACACCTCTGCAGCCTTCCATGGCTTCTGTGTGCAGTATGTGGTAATGGTCTTGTAGATAGTGATGTCATTGATGCATCAACTCTGATGGACGAGTGCATGGCATTCGGTGAGTTAGCGGAGTTGCCAGCCTTTCTGAACATATGCCAGTTAGTGTGCTCAAGCCAGTCCTGAAGTGCAGAGATGGCTTCTGCTTGCCAGGATTTCATGTGCTTCAGAGCCAGTAGACGAGTAGACTGTATGAAGGTAGGAGGCAATTATCGGGTTAAGAAGGCTGTGTTTTAAAGTCATAGTTTTCCATCACTGATCTGATTTTTTTATTGATCTGCAAAAAATGTTGGAAGATAAATATAATTTTGTTATTTAGTTATTACTTATAGAACTTAAAAACACAAAAAGCAAGGAATATTTGCTAAGCCAATGGGCTTAAATAAAAGAATATTCAAGATTTTCAATGTTCAGTTATTAAAGTGTAATATGAAGTATGATGATTTTTGTTTACTTTGTTGGTGATGTGAACACAGGCTATTTGTTTGTTTGTTATTGTTCAAAAGAAGAAAATAGTGTCTGCCTTCTTTTAAACGGTAGTGATCAATAAATATTGGGCTACATTTTAACATTTTCAGCTGGAAAAATGTGTCATTGTGGGTAATAAAAATTAGTCTAATTTTAGTCAGTCAAGAGTCACCACTTCAGAAGAGTCAAATTATTGGCCTGCATCAAACAAAGAAAACAACTAATTTGATCTGAAATGACTAGAATTGGGTTAAGAACTGTACAACACATTCTTAAAAACTTGGAAGCACTATGCTGATCCATCAACTTCCTTGAAGAAATGTGAAGAAGAAATGGTGACCACTTAAGCACTTATTGAAGTTGCACTATAGAAACTTTTTCAGTAGAAATCACAGTTAAGTTTAATTCAATTCAATTTTATTTGTATAGTGCTTTTAACAATTGTCACTGTCGCAAAGCAGCTTTACACAATCAAAAGAATTATTTAAGTTTGTATGGAATGTGAAT
>JAQMYK010000035.1:14364353-14375816 GCA_030014345.1 Clarias buthupogon | reverse complement strand
ATGTAGATGCACATACTATTTTTGTGTCTACTCTTATTAAACTTATTATTCATATAACTGAGTGTGTGTGTGTGTGTGTCTTTTAGTTTTTTAATTTGACATGTTGCTTGTGTATCCAATACCTGTTACATCACAGTTAAAATCACCCCATGTCTGAGATTACATCACATCTGGGGCTACGTCATATCTGCTGATTTAACATCATATCTGCTGATCTTCTGAGCTTGTGTCGTGTCTAGGGTTACTATGACATCATGTGCATCTCATCTCTAAGATGGCTGCTAGTCTAATGTTCGTTGGGTGCATACTGAACATCATCACATGATGTCCTTGTTACTATGACATCACATTGTCCTCTATAAGATAGGATTAATAGCTTTCAAATATAGTTGCATGCACAACTATATTTAATTAAAATATGCTTACATAGGTTTACCCAAGATAAAAAGTGTATAAACAAGTTGTGTGTACTGAATAAAGTGGAATAAGCTATTTACATATGTATAAATATATGGCTTTAATTCTGCATATCTATTCATATTTAAAAATGGTCAAAAATGGGTATTCAAAAAACAAACATGAAAAAAAAATAGTAACTATTGTGTTGGAAATTCTGAAAACATTTTTCCATTACACTATATTTCAAGAAAGTGAGCACATGTAACTAGCTGTGAGTTATTCCATTTCATTTGCTAATCATGTTATATGAGCTGAAGACTCTTATAGACTTTTATTTTTAAGTTTTACTTTTAGTTTGAATAAATGTCCAAAGTAGTTTTTCTGTCAAAGGTTTGGGAAGTTATTACTAATTATTTTATGAATTAATATTAAGTATGTTTTTTTTAATACTGTATTATACCTATTTCAATGTGCAGCTCAGGACCGTCTAAACTGATGGGACACTCAGCTGAGGTGTACAAGGACAGCATGCTGCTCTTTGGTGGAGGAGAAACCCAGACTGCTCCCACTAACTGCTTGTGGAGTCTCGATCTTACCACACTAACGTGGGAGACGCTGTCTTCATTGCCAGGATCCACTGCTCCATGCCGAATTCACCACCGCTGTGTGGGTCTCGGGCAAAAATTCCAGCCCAGACCACCAAATTATAGCAGTAAAGAACTCTCCATATCCAAAAGCAAGGACAGCACATTTAGACCCTTCAAGAACAAGTGTTTTCCTTCCAGTCCCATACAGTTGCAGCCTGAGGAGAACATAGAGCTACAAAATCTGCATATGAGCTTAAAAAGTAAGACATATGGGAACTGCCTCACATTTGAAAACCATGTTGCTCAAAAGGACAGGGACAGTGAGCACTCAGAAAATGAAACAGAGGGCACTATGGAGGTCCCAATGCCTGACTTTCTGCTCATATTGGGAGGTAAACCTCTCAAAGACCAAGCTGCAATTTCAGTCTGGCAAATGACTTTGGGAGATAGCTGAGAGTGGATGTAAAGTTTTATAAAAGCCAATGCTGCTTTCTGAGAGTGAAAAAAAGAATAGCATTGATTGTCCTTTGTGAGGACATATTTTTATTCTTTGATCCAGCTGCTGATATGCTACTGACATTGATTTATTAATCTGATTTATGTTGTGCCTTCTTTTGTATGTATGTGTGTATACACTGCCTGTCACCATTTCAGAAGGGGTAAATTATTGGACTGCATCAAGCAAAGAAAACAACTTAGAAGATTTGAAGTTACTGGAACTGGGTTAAGAGCCCATGTGGAAATTGTTTGGAGCGAGGTCAGGACTATATGGATATGGAAATAATTCCCATCCAACTTCCTATAATGTGAAAGTGGTGTTGGTGAATGATTGTGTGTACAGTTCCAACAGACAGATGTGTCTCTTCCCCAAGTTGGTCACAAGTTATGCATCGATTTTGAGGAATTGGGCATTCCACTAGCTGAATGTTCACAGGAATGATTGCAGGGCGCTCTGAGCCACCCTGGCTTGGATCATCGTTCATAGACATCTGTATGGGGGATATAGAAATAACTCCCAGACGACTTCCATGTTCAATTGGTGTTCGTGAATGATTTTGTGTACAATTCGGACAGACAGATGTGTCTATTCTGCATGTTGACGACATCAATTTTCAAGGATTTAGCATTCACAGACATCTTTAAAATGTCTGCACCATTCAAATGTTTTACTGCAGCTAATAGTCTATACTTTGTTTGATGTCTTCTGTAAATTTCAGTTTTATGCCTTTATTCACAATAAATTTCATCATGAGCCATGTTTTGACATTTGTATGGATATATAGTTAATATGTTTATGATTTTGTGTTTGTATTGTATTAGCAGAGATCAATGTATTTTATACATACTGTAAACTGTATGTAATTACAACCTTTTACTCTTAATTACAATTGTTAATTTCTTTTGTGTGCTGTGCATTAAACGTATTTGTGAAGCAAATATAGTATGGTCACTTTCATTCATTTATTTATCATTGGTAACCATTTTATACTGGTCAGGGTCAGGGTGAGGCTGTAACCTACCATTGGGGCAAAGGAAAAAGTTAACCACATTGCGAGTTCAACTGTTGGTATGTTTTTTTGGGAGATAGAGGAAACATGATAACCCAGAAAAAACACCACATGCTCAAGATGTTCACCTTTTTGTTCTAAACACCATCCCCTCACGTTTTATCATGTTTTCGTGGATTTAGTTCAACATATTCCTGAGTTTTGTGTGAATTAAAAAAAACATTTTCTTTTTTTTCTTTATAGTATTTTCAAGCATATTATGATTGTTTACAGTATGATAAGACATTTTTATCATCCATGGATTAGTGACCAATCATAGATAAAGTATTTGTGTCTTGTGCACTGTAAAAGGAACACAGTCTACCTAATTTAGAAAAAATGGGCTGTTTGAAAAGAATGTACGGTATATCTTAAGATAAGGCCAAAATACTTTGCTTCTTACAGCTTTGGACAATTCACAAATATAAACGTGTTTGTAGCCTATTCATTCTATGATCATGGCATCAGACAACACGAGAACAAGAGAACAATAGATGGCGCCAAAGCACCAAACCAAACCGAAAGTGCTTCTTGATTCAATTCAATTTACGTCAATTTATAAACAAACTAATATATATATATATATTATATACAATTTAGTAAATATGGCAAGATGCTGAATTTCTTAAAGGTTTTGGTACAAACAAATGGTCAAATCAAAATGTTCATTTGGTTTTGATAATCATAATCATAAAAAAGTTCATATATAACATCATTAATAATAAATATTATACCACACTTTTGCTAAATATTTAACAGTAGGAAGGGGTTTATTGTAAAATAAATTATATAAAACTTTCCAGGAAAAACAGACTGTAAGATGAGTCTGATAAAAGGGAGTTTACAGTGTGACGTTTACACTTTATTCAGTATTTAGCCTTGGCTGGCTTCCAGAGCTGTTCATGCAGGAGTGAATGGATCACAGTCGCAGCTGATGCTGTTCTCGCCACACACACACACACACACACACGGTAATCTCCTCTCAGACCCACGTGGTTTCAACTATAAAAAGTTACCGCGCGAGTCGGCTTTAGTAGCTTGATTGCAGTGGGGAAAGGACGGAAAGCTCAACATCCTTCCCTGTAGGACGCACAGGCTCTGCACCCTGCAGAACGCCGTCTTTTTTTCTGCGCTTTTATCATTCTAAGCGGCGACCTGGACGAAAACAAGGTGCGATACAAGAGAGGAGAACGTTTCAGCTCGTACTACTTTTTAGTGAATAATTGGTGCAATCGATCGGCGCTTAAACTCTGCCTGCACTCTTTTGTTTTCGGGATGAAATATCTCATGCCGTCACCTGGAGAAGGATTTCTCAAACAGAAAGTCGCAGTCAGGCTTGTACGATTTACGTGCACTGATCTAGCCTGAGGCTGAGTTTTGATGCTCGACATCAAGCCCATCTCTTCTGACCAGAGTCGCTTCATCCTAGAGGTCTGGACTGTTTCTCATTCAGTTCATTCTTAAGTGTGACGTTACGAAAATAACTTAAATTACTTTTTATGAACACGTTGTTTAAATATCTCATGTGGCTGCACAGCGTCGATTTACCTGGCACGGCATATCTGTGAATGCAGAGTAAACAGATCACCAAAGGCACCCAGTCTATTTAATTAAAGGACGATCGCCAGTTGGCGCGGCGGAAAGAAGATGAAGGTAATCGTGCGGGTGATGTGTTGTTTAATGGCTTGCGTGCTGTCAGTGCGGGGCGCCGGGAGCGACACCCACGCGCTGCCCCGGGACTCGTGCGCGTCATGCGGCCTCGGTCGTGCGGACGTTCCAGACGCGATGGACACAGACTTTGTAGAGGCGGTGAAGAGGCACATACTGAGCAGACTGCAGATGAAGCAGAGACCAAACATCACGCACCCGATCCCGAAGGCGGCCATGGTCACTGCGCTGAGGAAGCTACACGCCGGAAAAGTGAGAGAGGACGGGAGGTTCGAGATTCCCAGCTTAGATGGACAAGCCGCGTACAGCAACGAGGCGCAAGAGGAAACATCAGAAATCATCAGCTTCGCCGAGTCAGGTGTGTAGGGGGGGAAAAACAACAACTGTTTAACAGGATCTAATTGATTTTTCAGGACTTTGAATGTAAACATCGAAGTGACATTTGCAAAGATGATGCAGCGTTTATTGTTTATTGTTACCCCTGAGCACGTGGACGTGGTGTTTTATATTTATTGATTGTATATTTAAAGAAAATGAGCATAGTAGATTGCAACGTATTTTGATTGCCATATGTGTCATTTTTAATAGGGTTATTCAGCACACCCAGAGATACATGTCAAAATCAAACATAGTTTATTCTATCATCATAATAAATAAAATACAGTCCTATTTCATATCATAAATGAATACACATAATAGTGATTGGTTATATAATTAATTTACACATTGCAGCCTTCTGCATGCAAAGTATGTATAAAGATAATGATGTGATAAAGATTATGTAATATGTTCACACCTTTCACTAATTACATACAGAAACTGGTATGTAATCATTTCATATTCAATCACATTGAAAATCATGTATATCCTGCTGTGATCAGCATAATAAAATTTTCAGGAACTATAGATAGATTTTCAATAACTGTAGATTAGATCTTTAAAAGAGCATTGGTTACAATAACTTTTTTTTCCTTGTGAATATACCATTTAACAACACGAGTAACAGTAAAACATCAAGGATAAGAATCTAGTAAGGATAAGGTATAGGAAACTATTTTAAAATAAATAATTCTTATCATTATTAAAATGATGGAGACCTGAGATGAATGTTAAAGGTGACTAATTTGTCTCACTCTTGACAGTTATAGTATGAAAGATGACGTATGATACTTCTCAGCCTGACTTCCTTATCACTTAAATACCTGTACAGCATCATTTCTGCACTGAGAAAAATACACACTTATGACAAATGAGCAAAGAAATATTAATTATTAGTAGGGCACTATGCAATTCTGTTAAATCCAATATGTCAACATGAGGAACACACACACACACACACACACACACAAAAAAAAACAAAAAACACTCAGAATAATGCATGAGACATTTGAGTTGTGGCGGGGGACAGAGGCTGTGGTGGGGGATGGTCTACTCATATCACAGTTCTGCAAAGAATGAAAGAATGCTTTTAAAATATCAAAGCAAAGCTAGGCCTCTTTGCATTTTCACCCATTATTCAAGACACCTTTGAACCTTTGAGCTGCATTGTGTCACGAAACTGGCTTTGGTCCCTGCTCTCTGGACCCCTTCTGCCTCAGGGCCAGCTGGCGCTAACCCCCAGAGTGGAGGTTGCCAGTCAGGGCATGGCTTTGGGACAAGCTCTCAAGGTATTCTGCTGTGAGTGGCACACTCCTCCACTGAGCTTCCAGATGCGCTCATCCTGTGCGCATATAACTTCCTTGACTTAACATGGGGCTGCAGTTTTAGTAGTTTTAGTGGTTTGTCCAGAAGGCTTGCTTGCATCTCCTACTCCACTCTAAGAGGGCAGAATTAAGAACCCTGCCAACTTGCAGGTGAGAACAGCTGCCAGCGTCACGTCTCTGTTAACTCTGTTCTCTGGTCCGTTTCAGAAGGATTTGGTGTCCCGTAGCCACGGGAGCGAAGCAAGAGATGTGTGCTTCTCATTTGTCCATAGCTATTCGGACTCGCTGAACTCTTAACGTCCAGTCCAGCATGGGAAATTAAGCTTTATTATTTGACATTATTCAGTGTAGCCGTATTCAGAGGGTTTGCAACAGGACCTGTAATTTCATCATGTCAGTTATACCCTGTTTGAATTGATCTCTTTGGCAAATTGTTTTATTGACATTGGATACTGTTTTGGAAATTAGATTCTACAGTGCCAGGAGATTGGCAGGATGTTAGAAACTAATCAGACAGCAGCCCATATTATTGGATTGAGCAGTTCATATGAAACTATTTGAGCATGCGCGTAAGATCTAATGGAGCATTTGAATGACCCTGATATTTAGCTGTCCACTTATCCATTTAATATTTAACATACATTTTTTCAGATTCTTGGTTAATATTTAGAGTACACTGTCAGCTTTGGTAATCCACTGTTCTGTGCCCATGTTTGCAGTGGTGGGGCAGCATGAAAGTTGTAATAAATGTAGCAGACTTTTATCTGTGCTCATCTCTTTATCAGACAGGCTGAAAGAGTTAATAGTAAATTAAATTCAGTGAGCCACCCCCACATCTGCCGATACGCAGCACATGCTTGGGAATCCTTAAGATTAGTGAAGTGATGTAAACGTATCGAATCAATTTTACAGGACACCAGAGTAAAGGCTGTCAGATTACTTTGAGCTGAAATAAAACCTTTTACCATTTAGGGTAATGTCTTAAATACATGTTGGTCAAATATTTGGCCTATTTCACCTGTGCACCACCTCCTAAGATCACAGGGAACCGGAAAGCAACAGGAAAGGAATGTCACACGAAGCTCCATAAGGGAGTGAAGTGTTAATGAGAGCTGGTAATCAACCCTTCTTTCCTCTGCCTCCTGTAAAGTTGGCCAGACAGTGATGATTGCCCATCTGTGGTTCAGCTCAGCTGAAAGTAGGCACGCCCAATCAGCATGTGGGCAATGGATCATGTGGCTGCTTTCCAAATCTCACCTTCCTTCCTGCTTCCATGTGCAGAGGAAATCTATAGACTAGTGGACATAGTCGTTCCATCATTAAGATCAGTCTTCACTGTGCATGTCATTCATTTAGAGAAGGAGCTGTTGAGGCAGGCAGTAGTGCACTTTATTGCACAGGTAATGCTGGAATATTTATAACCCGAAGGCATGCCGGCAGTTAATGAGGTAGAACATTTTAGGGGAATTGTTTACTAAACTATTTCACTTATATTTTGCTTCACAGCTTTTAACAGCTGACACACCATGTCCCAAGGGTTTTATTTTCTGTCCCTCCTGAGCTTTAACTGTGTGCCACTTTGGGACTGCTGAGAAAATGGGTCCCTGCCAGAGAGCAGAGGCAGGCAAACGAGTCTGGACAGGGCTGAGTGCACATAAAGCCACTGCTACATGGGGCCAGACAGGCTGTCAGAGAAACAAGCCATCTTCCGAGGCAAGCTGTTGACACTGACCTCAGCTAATCAGTTTGCAAACAAGGTAATTCAAGCAATTCAGCACATCCCAGGCACAGGCAGCTTTGCAATTTCAACCAAAAGACCAAATGAAATATCATTAACTATATCATCCGCCATGTTTGCGCTATCAGCAATCAAGTGTTCACTGACTCAGTGGAACTTTCAAAACTGAAAAATAAAAGTCCAACATTCTGAATTGTTCCAAACACTGCCTACATGCTGAATACAACAGCATTAAGAATACTGTGCTAAGTCATGCAAATTGTTTTCCTGTTCATGCTTTTTATTCAAAGGCCACATGCTCAACACTAGGCTGTGCTATGGTTGTCCCATAAATACCTCACAGAGTGCATTGTGCTGTCAGTCTCCAAGGCTCCAGGAGCTGTGAGTTTTCACTATGCTCACAGTGAACTCAGTGAACCCCCCAGGGCAGAACTCACAATCCACCCCTGCTTCCCTACATCAGCCGTGTACAATCTTTGGCCAACTGGGCCCAAGCCCAGTGTTGAATTGCTGCAACCTCTCCATCAATCTGAGTGATATATGGAAGGGAGAACAAAAGATCATTTGAGGGATCTGACCTTGTCAAGGCTATCATGTCATAAGATGGAACAATTTACCTACAGTCAACCTACCTACCAATATGCCAAAATAGTTATATACTGTATGTTTTTTTTCTTGCACTTCATAGCAGCTTTCAATATAATGTAAGTTTAGCGACTTTTAATATAAAATGAATATATGCTTCAATTAACTCCCCCCCTCCTCCTTCTTCTACAGATGACCTGACTTCAGTGAAATCCAGCCTCTATTTTGTGATCTCCAATGAGGGAAATCAGAACCTGTATGTGCAGCAGGCTACTCTATGGCTGTACTTTAAACTTCTGCCCGGAGGTATGGAAAAAGGTGTGCGTCGGAAGTTGACAGTGAGGGTGCACTACCAGGAGCCTGGTGCTCAGGAAAGGTGGGTTGAGAAGCGCCTGGAGCTGAAGCGGAGTGGCTGGCACACATTCCCACTGTCAGAGGCGGTCAGAGTGGCATTAGGGAAAGGTGGCAGACGGCAGGACTTGGATGTGCACTGTGATGGCTGTGAGGTATCCAATGTGCTTCCTGTACTGGTGGACATGGGTGATCCCTCTCACCGGCCTTTTCTGGTGGTGCGAGCTCGCCAGACTGAAGGGAAGCATCGTATTCACAAGCGTGGCCTGGAATGCGATGGAAATCATGGTGGTCTGTGTTGCCGACAGCAGTTCTACATTGACTTTAGACTTATAGGATGGAATGACTGGATCATTGCACCTGCTGGCTACTTTGGCAATTATTGCGAGGGGAGCTGCCCTGCTTACATGGCAGGCGTGCCAGGCTCAGCCTCCTCATTTCACACAGCTGTGGTCAATCAGTACCGCATGCGAGGTATAAGCCCAGGCTCGGTGAACTCTTGCTGCATCCCTACCAAACTCAGTACCATGTCCATGCTCTACTTTGATGATGAGTACAACATTGTCAAGCGGGATGTTCCTAACATGATTGTGGAGGAATGCGGTTGTGCCTGAGGCTGGTAAGAGAATTGTAGACTTTGAATGTAATCAAAGGACATTACAGCGGCGGTGACATATTTATGGACCTGTACCACAGGCATATAAATACATGTTATTATATATACACAAATGCACAATCACACTCTAGTGTGTATTCATGGAGCAGTGGTTCAGGAGTGATTCTGTTACAATCTACAAATACAAAGATGCGACAAGGGAACAGAAATCACCAAACTGTGTGCTTCTTATAGTTAAAATACATTGCCCTTTTAACTCCAACAGGACAGAACATGACATTTACCTACGACAAGCTGGTATTGCCCACTGCTTTGAGTACTTAGGAAGAACCCTTCCAAGACTAGTGGAAGCACAGACAATACATCATCTTTTACACTTCAGAACATCAGCACTTCAAAGACACTGACAAATCACTCATTAGAGGTGGGGTTTTCAACAAGTATTTGTAATATCACCTTGTATGTTCCTTAAGGCATTCCCACTACCATGGCTGAAATTTTCTCTGGCATTGTTCCATATCAAACGGGTAGGCTAAATGAAACTGCTAGTGACCTCTTGGACAATACTGTAACAAAGTGACTTTCCCGCACCCTGTGCATGGATGGTCCATGTGGCAGACTGCTGAACCAAGACATGAGGTCCAACAGGTGAAGTGTGATGTTATAGCTCTTTGGCTGTGAACTTCAATGGCTCATAAATGCTGTCAGCACCATGTGCTCTGTGGAGGCATTATTACTGACCAGCTGGCAGTATAGCACTTGCAAAAAATGCTCTAAATGCACAATTTAAGCACTTGCCTATTGAAATGCCTTCAAAAGGATTGTCAAGAGGTGCACCTACCCCATTTTTCACCCACTCCTGGTCATATAAAGTGCCGCATAACCTATGCAATGTATAGTAATCCTGGTCCAGACCAAGTGTTCTGTTCTGCTAATCTTTAACTCTTTATCAAATACTTGAAATGTGATCTTTCGCTTTCTTTCCAAAGCGGATGATTGTTCATATGTTTGCACTGAAATGTTGCAGAAATAATTGAAAGACAAAAAACAACAACAACAACAATAAAATGCTATGGAAAAGATATTTTTATAATAGTCAAATTAATTTTTGTGAACATTTGTGTGTACCGTATAAAGGAACCAAAGAGGCCAACATGTTAGTTATTATATATGGTGGCAAGGCTATTACAGTATTTGTACAATATTTGTTTATCTTTTTTAAGAAGCCTAATCACTGTGTCAGTGTAAAATATCACAGATTTCATTTCAGCTCTTGATACGATTTTTATTTTGTACAGTAAATCTTTCATATTTAATTCTCTCATTTTCTATGTAATGAAACTTATTTTTAGATGTTGGTACAGAGTCAACCAGTAAAACCCATTCTTTCTGTACAGTTTATGTAAAATAAAGCTTTTGTAATTATTTTGTAACTTTAAAATAAAATCCTACTCTGCATTTTAAAACAGTGCTTTGTGTGGAGTTTTGAAGTTTTGTTGCCAAATTTAAGCCAAGTCAGTTTTGTCTTACATTTTTACATTGAATGTGATAAATGTTTAATTCATGATGTTAAAACAAAAAAATCATTTAATTATGAGTTTTTCTTCTATCGTGTTTTCATATTACATGCAGATACTATCTCAAATATGCTCTTTCCATCCGGAGTTTTGGCCTGTGAATTAACTGGCTGAATTTCATATGGCATAAATGCATTGTGTACATGTCTGAACAAAAAATGCTGATAATATTTGTCATTCTCAGTGTCCTCTCACCTATGAGGGAAAAGGTTTTCTACCTGTCGACATGTAGCCACACGGCATGATTACATCAGAGTAGGTTTCCAACCATATCTGTATCTGTTGCCTTTTTCTAGATGCTTAAGGCAGAACTACGAAAACAAACTGGTATGAAGGAACTCTTTATTCTATACTGGTCTTCACACATACAAATGTTGAGTGTTTCTGAAGAAAGCACTGCCAAACAAGTCTTCCGAAATATGCTCAGAGCCCAAGGACATCGTGGGATAATTGCCTAAAAATGTAGCTATTCTACATCTGATAATTTAACAAATATTGTGTTAAATAAAGTTTAACTTGCTTGGAGGAGACATAAAAATTAGGGTGAGTCAGCACTAAGCAGTAGTACTACTACTACTAGATGGTCACCGTGTGTGTGTGTGTGTGTGTGTGTGTGTGTGCATATGTGTGTGTGTGTGTGTGTGTGTCTGTGAGATCCAACAAAGTACAATATAGTACATTAATTAATACCG
>JAQMYK010000035.1:14282486-14299776 GCA_030014345.1 Clarias buthupogon | reverse complement strand
TGGCCGGGGAATCGAACCCAGACCCTGGAGGTGCAAGGCGACAGTGCTAACCACTACACCACCGTGCCGCCTATATATGTATATATTAAAAAACTAAAATAAATAACTAAAATTTATATATATATATACACTGTTTTGAAAGATAATTAGGGTTTGACTATGTTCAATATCTTCTCACTGTTTACACTGCATTCTCTGAGCATGCTGCAGATCCACTCATGCTAGACATGCCCCACTCTGTACCATTCATAAAAATAATCATGCGCATGAATGGCCTAAGGTTTCTTCATTCTGACACTCCAAAAATTGGTTCAGTTACTCTATCCATTGACTAGGCTTATATTTGTTTTTTTTTTTCTATACTGTATGTGGCTTCTTTGAGCTGTATTGTATGATGCTTGTGTTTGGGTGCTTTGCCTGTAAAGTTTGGCAAGATGAAATTAACTTTTTTTCTTTCTTTGTCTTTCTGGGATTTTGGAAAACAAAGGGAGTGTAATTGCATTTAAATAATATGATTTATTTAAAAATAAATGATTTCAGATCGCCTCTTCTGGAGGAAGGGTGTAACATTTTTTATTCCTGTAACTGATTGGATTCTAAAAACATTAACCCTATGGACATGTAAAAATTAGCTAGCTTAAGTGTAATCTCTGTCCATTAGGGGTGTCAGAGTGACCAATCACATTGTCAGGGAGGCATGCCTGAACAGTCCATGAGCTCAGCTCAAACAGTTTCCTTGTGTCTGGGACAATGTTAGTGTCAGAGCTCAAATCTATTAGCTGAAACTGTGAGTAGTGGCTGAAGTACACTCGTATCTCCATGTGAATTGATGCGACCTCAAGTGATCAGCAAAACAGCAGTGTTTGGTTCAAATCTGCAGTGTTCTTAGTGGTTAGTTCAGCCGGAGACGGTGGTAGAGGGTTCAGGAAACTGAGAAGTGTGAAGAGGGCTAACCCCTTACATGTCTTTATGCTTTCAAAGAGTGAACTCTCAGTTTCATCTCTTCAGAACTGGCCATTGGGGCATAGGACAATTCCAGCATTTTAGTGGTTGATGTCAAAGGTCCTTTTAGACATCTGCTTCATTCTCACATGAGTAGCTTGGGTTAATTAAGACCAAATCACATCCAGTTTTCAGCACTAAAAAGGATTTGTCTTACTTTTATATTTACTCTTGTGCAGCTACGAAGGCATTGGTTGCTCTTGGTTTATCATCAGAGAAACCATCAAAACCACATGCTTATCTTTGCAATAATCCGTTAAACCCATTCATTGATAAATAATTTCTGAAACTATGCTCTGCAATGGATTGGCACCCAGTGTGCACCCGGTCTAGTGCCCGAGTCCCCTGGAATGGGCTCCAGGCATGCCGTGACGCAGTACTGGATAAGCCATTGGATGAATAAGTATCCCTAACGTAAAATAAGGTATATGCTTAGTTAAAAGTGTGCCAGTTACTTTTCATACTGTATGTTGTTTTATTCCTTTATTTCTTTATTTTATATATTTACTTTTAATCATAATAGGTTTAGGTTAAGAATAAAATATGTTGTTATCTGCTGTTATAAAAAGGAATCATTGACGGTGTGGTGTGAATGATATAGCCTGATAATGCAAAGCAGATTATTTTAATTATTATGTTGATTATTTGATTTCCTGTAACAGAATTTTCAAGGTCTTCTATTTTTTTATGTTTTGTTTAAAAAAGTGGTTTATTAGGGTATGATAGAAGTTCCTGTTATTACTTATATTATAGCAGCTATATAGTTCAGAATTCACAAGCATTTTTACTTTTTACCCTGGTCGAAAACTTAAAAGCTCTAACTGTTACAAAGAGCTGTGACACTGGAGGTGTCCTTCCTTTCTTTACAGAAAGCTTACCTACCATATTAATGGATAAATGTCTTTTTATGGTTAAGTAATTTTTTAAATAATGCATTTAAATTATATGGCAGCATTCACCATACATGTCCCACTGAATGAGTCATTACTATAGAAATAAAATATTACAATAACGGGATTAATATGAATCTTTGAACTGTAACATTACTGTCAGTTTTTCTTATATAAAATTAAATCTTCTGACCACTCAGATTCAGGAATACAATATCACTGTGGTACATTAATCTAAAATGCATGTCTTATATAAAGAGAGCGCCTGTTGAAATAATAGTTAACAATAGCTTATAATTTTCAGATTCTTAAAATCGAATGTGTAGTTTATCTGTTCAAGAAGTGATTAAAACTGTAATGACTGGTTGTTTTAGTTTTGTTGTTTAGTTGTTGTTTGACCATATTTTCTTTGATCTGCATTTAATTTTCTCCACTTTTTTCACTTTTGAACTATTAACAAATATAATAAAATACTATATAGTCTATACAGTATACACAAGACCATTCATGTGAAGACCAGGCAGAGTGTGTGGAGGATAGATTTATTTCATTACTTGAAGAAGAGTAAAGACTATACTTACCAAATTATATGTATGAAGTTGTTCATACAGTTGATCTTGGGTTGACGAACTTTAGAATGAGCTAATGCATGAACATTGCACTTGCTCAACTACTGACTCATTAAGGAGAGTAATGAGGATAGAGCTGAAGGCACAATGAACTTTTGGCATCATATGAAGTTGTTTCATAAAGTGTGGTGTCTGAAAAATATGTATTTTGATTCCTTTAATTCTGACTGTGTACTGTACATCTATGCAGTACGATATATGAAGACCAGCTTATATGTACAAGATAATTTATTTCTAAAGGCTAAGTTAAACCAGATGATTTTGCTTCACTCACAAGGTTTTAACAGCAGCATGCAGTGAAAGGATCATCATAATAGTCGTGGTGACATCTTCATGGCATGTAAGCTGCCTTGCTGTTTCTTTCCCTTACCAACATAGACTCAAACAATGGCACACTGTTCCACATGGTGGTTGCCAGGGCTAATCTGATGCAGAGGCCTATTCTGAACTGCGCAGAGCCCTCAGGCAGGTTGGTAAAACCTTCTTAAGGGAAATCTTCTGTTTTTGCTTCTAAGACAGGATTATTGGAAGTGCAGCAGACAATCTAAACCAGTTGTGATTTATTGGGTGGCCTCCCATAGCCCAACTTGCCAGGAATCAAGTGGGCAGATGGATCTCCCCATTATGTTCCCAAGGATGAGCAGGAGCATCTTAGAGGAGTGTTGAACCCCTGCCAGGCCACAGCCATGGAAGATGAGTCGTATGTGTTGAGCAAGAAGAAGCCATGTGTTAGTCTTTAGCAATCAGCCCGTCCCACTCCCTGACACACACATCCACTCCCTCTTATGGCCTTTTGCTGAACGCTGTGCTGGATCTTTGCCGGGCGAAGGCTGTTCACTAAGGAATTCATTCATTATGCCCACTAATATCAAGATCATCTGCTATCCTGTCATCATCCATCAACACCTAGTGTAACTAAATTATGTAGCTCTTTACAGTATGCGCAACACTCCACACTGAGAGATAACTCTGTCAAAGGTTTAAGGTTTAGGAGAAGGGCCACATGGGGAAGTTACCACATTTTTGTTAAGGTTTTTGTGCTGCTAGGTGCTTAACCGGACACTTCATAGAGGAGTTGGTTTCTAGGTGATCAAAGATCAAGGACTAAACTGGCATAGGGGTGTCAAACAACCGGTATAATTTTCTAGCCCACCCCACACACAACATTTCTCTACACAGCCCCTCTTTCCTGTTCCCAGCTGACACACTGCTGACTCACAACTCAGAGAAAAGCTCAGACAGATGGATGTCTCACAATGAGTGGTAACATGCACCACAACCCTGGTGAGAGTGTTAAGCAATCTTCAAAATGCACTTAAACATTTTGTGCATTAATTGCCCAGTCCTAGGGAGCTAAATTCCCTGAAAATAAATTAACAGTTTACATGTTTTTACATAGTCTGCCTTGTTAATCAGTCTACTAAAGTTTTTTTTTTTAATTATGCTTTTACTCATTATATCATAGCATGAAAACAGCCTGTCAGCATAGCTGATCACCAGCATAACACGCATACTGACTATTCTATTTTCACCAGTCCAGCTTATCCAGTCAGGTTATCCCTTTCTCCTAAAGGGGATTGCTGGTGGACCAGATATACAAACATTAGACCAGCTTTATCCAGCAGTAACCATCTTTGATCAGAATGAAAATTGTTGTGCTGTTTTTTTCTCTCAGCAGAGAAGTTATTACTTCACATTTTTGGACATTTTCATTGTGCCCAGTGTAAAAAAGAAACACAGTGTAAATTATGTTTCCCACAGTTATTTTTACTCTTCATTATTTATTAGCTTACAGTAACATAGATTATATTTCCAAAAAGAAGCCAAATGCAAAAGTGAAGTAGGACATGTAATAAATTAAATAAATTTGGAGGAGGGGAAGAGATTTGACAAAAATCTGGCCAAAAATAGCAATGTGCTATTTTCAGGATTGTTTAAACCACATGGACCTCTATAATGGTCTGGATGGATGGTTGTAACTATTGCGAAACTAAGTAAAGAATTCTGTAATCTTGCCTAAGACTGTATTCCCAACTGTGATTTAGTCGCATAGTTAGGGTGCACTATGTTACTTAATTGCTTTCCTGCATTTTTTCCTTAAACCTATATTTGTGTATATTTATGGACACTGATATGTTAATAAGAATGGCCGAGGGTGAGAGAAATGACAGCTGAGTTTGTGACAGGAAAGAGCTAACAATGCCACTTGGTTTAATGATCCAGGCAAATGGTGCTGAGAGGAAACAAATTCCTTCATACGTTTTGTAATGTGACAATCAACAGCTGGGACCTCTGAGTCTTACACGCATTATCATCACTGAGCTTTACTTTATTTTGAAACCCATTTGTAGCATAAACATAAGTCATGATTATTTAATTAGCACCTTAAATCTACATAGCTATGTTTCTCCTGCAGCCACTGCAACAAAGTATTTTTCCTCGTGCTTACGTGTAGGCTGTGAAGCTAACATCTGTTTTAGATTGAAGGGGCACAAAAAGCTCAACCACAGGATATTGCATTTATGTGGGCCTGGTGGGGGAAGGGCAGTCTCATCCTTTCGACACTGGTTGTCTTTTGACCCTTTTCATTTTGTTTAGTTTTTTCCTCCTCTTCATAGGTCAGTAATATTACAGAGGAAATCCAAATGCTACCTCATCATAGCTTGCTTGTGTATAAGAGATTTATACATGCGCTGTTAGCATGTAGCACATCTGGTTTTAATAAACCTTTATATCTACTTTTGTCTAGCTTTACCTCATGATAGTTTTTTTTGGTTTTGTAATTTTAAGTTGCAGGTATAGATTATTGGTAATTCCCCGAATGATTAGTACTGCCGAACACAAAAATGTTTGAAGCAGAGCTACACAGATAAACGTTAATATTGCTTAGAAGTCTAAACTGAGCTTGTGTTCAGCAGTCAAACTAAAGTGAAATGAAAGGCAAAAGCTAAACTGAAATCTCTAATTTTGCAGTATATTTAGTATCTCCTCAAGGACATAGGCTGGGTGTGTGTTCTGGAACGCCATAAAATACTACTCCTAAAAACCATTATTTGGACATAATATACTACTTCAACCAGTAATATACAGTATGGCAGGAAAAATGCTGGCTAGTAAAAAGTGGATTAAATTAAAGGTTTCCATGCTGTTACTGTCAAGCAGAAGACCATATTGATAGACAATTCATAGTGGTTAGGACCGGCCTCAAATAAACAGAAATGTTCTACTTTTTGTTGCAAACTAAATGAACTATGAGTCTGTAGACTGACTCAGTCTACTTATTGGTGCAAAATAGAAGTGAATTTCTAATGAAATAGGCAGGGGTATGTCAAAATCAGTTCTCTTTGATGCTTTGAGAAATACGTATGTACAATTATCTTCATTATCTTGCTGCATGTCTATAGGGAGACAGTAGACACATTGATATAGAATGTATTTTTGATATGAAAGCAACAGATGACATTGCAAAATAGAAGAATGCTAAAATTCTTCTCTTTTGTCTTTATTTTCTAATTCAGTACTAACAGAAGGCAATCATATGTAAAGAACATTGTTATACCTATTTTCCAACTAAATAGATGTCATGGCATATATTGGCTAAAATCCTAGTTCTGTTCAGGACAAACAAAAATGAAAAATACAGTTATATAAATGTTTTTGACCCCTTGTTTTAAACAATAAAAAAACAACATTTAATTGGAACACTTGCTTCCTACAATAGTAACAGTATTTACTTTAGACATTCCATTTGTTGTTAACAGCTCAACAAAGAACTTCTCTTTGTCTGGAGATGATGTAATGTCAGGAAACTTAAGTTACCCTAACTTGCCTTTAGGGTCAGTGACTTTCTGACCCTAGAAACATAGGGTCCCTGTGTCACCGCCATTGTTGTCCTGTGGAAAATATATAAGAGCAAAATGCACAAAGAAATTCAAAACTTCTTAACTGGGTTTGCCCACTTAGAGATGGTAAGAGGAGTAGGTGAACTGCACAGATTGAAGTTGCAAGGCAAATGGGAATGCTCAGTCCATTTGCAAAGAGTGCTGGAAATTGAAGAAATATTTCTTCTTTGCACTTATTTAACGTTCCAGTTATTGATCATTGTTTCTGTCAGACCTAATAGTAAGCTTTAAAAAGTTCCAGCGTTGCAACAAGTTAAAATAATACTATAAATTCAGTCGTTAGTCATATACAAACTAACAGTTTACATATCTGTGGTGAAGCTAGCATGAATGCAGACATTTTTGCCTAAACCTTTCTGATGACATGTAGTTGTGAATGCAAAAATGTGATTAAATACGGCAAGCCTGAAAGAGGTTATTCATCAGGCACTTGTGGCTGAACCATGGGGCTCAGTAGCATAAGGGGAACCAGCACACAGACTCCTGAGGAGGATTAGCTCCTAACGCTGCAGGGTCTCATAGCGTTGAGACACATGGACCCTGACGTTCTGATCCTTTTCACACACTTCACTTGTCTGAGCAACCATCCAGAATGAAAAAGGCGCTCTCTCGCCGTTCTTTCACCCTAACTACCACCTGTCAACTCGGTTTTTGACACCTGTACTATCCCATTAAATCTCAGCAGCCATGTCAAAGGGTCAGTCTCAGCCTTGTTCTTTATGGCATGACATGGGCAGGTGTTGTTGCCATTTGGAGGCAAATTCCCAGATCACTGATTCCTAGTGTGCTGTGTTGCTGTTCTAGTGCTGTAATTTCTGTTGTAATGCTGCTGTAATTTCTGGTTTCTTGTTGCAGTGTGGACAATGTTCAAGGATGAATCTGTTGTCTTGTCCAGTGATTGTACTTTTGACATATGAAGGTCCAAGTTACTTGAAAAGAATGTAAAGACAATGTGTTTTACAGAGGATGATATCATGAAATCATGAGATCAGCAGTTATAAAGGTACATTGGTATTATAAAGAAAATGAATGTTATTTAGGCGAAGCCCAGAAAACACATTCAAAGAGGTGTCAGTGACATAAGATTGAAAATGCACTTCTTTTTTTTTTTTTGCTTAGAAGAAGTGAAACAGATGTTAGCCAAGACTAACAACTTATCTCAAATCCGCTTGCCTTGGCAGTACAATCTTCAGCTGGCATTCATGAGAGGTGATGAATATGGTCTATGTTCTGCTTAAAAGATGCTGACCATATAAAAGTTATATCTGCATTAACCATGTTACACCAGCTAAGACAATATTTAGGTCTTGTGAACATTAATGTAGTCCAAATGTTGGGTAAATTTTAGATTTAAGATCACTGTAATGCAGTATGATTTTCCAAAATTAAAGTCTGTGTGACTTTAACCAGATTATTTTTTCAGGCCTGCATCAACTTTTTAGATTTAGTAAAGGCACCCATTTGGCAAACAGAATCGAGCCAGTTGGAAATTATTTAACAGTAATTCCTTTTTTATTTACAAGATGTATTAGTACATTTAAATGCTGGAGTTCAGAGCAGTGAAGTCCACTATAAAAGCAACAAGTATTCTCATATGCCACCCAATTTGGACAGCCAAGTTTTAAACTTTGCCAACAGTTGTAAAGTCTTTGCACTTTGAGTTGTAATTATTACCTCACCATCTGCAGTAGGCTTAACATTGTTAGCCTGCATACCAGTTAACAGCATCCTTCCACACTTTTATGTATGTTAATATTTGCTTTACTCATCTTGTAAACTTGAGGATCAAAAGAATACAGTGTGACTTCATTTTACCCAGCTAAATCAGCTCAAATACAAATAGTATAAAACATATTATGTATGTCATTAAACTGTATATGTTACAACGCAAGTACAACACATATTAGCACAACACATGCATGAGTGCTTGACCAATTAAATCATTGATAACATCTGTTCTATAGCCACTTTCAGTGTCCTTGCTGAATAGCTAAAGAGCAAACACCATGGATAGACTCAATCAGTGTTTGAAAAGCTTGCAAAGAGAGACTTCTTTCAGTCCCTGACCACCACTTGTTTGCACTGCACCAAGGATAATCTTGTAGGTTCCACAAAGTTAAACAAGCGGCACACTGCCAAGTCATCTGCTCTCAGCATGGCATTTGAGTGTAGCATTGGCAGAGGTCCAGCATTTTTGTAGCATTTCTTTTTTAAATAATCACTGTGCTTCATCTTTGTTGTTGGGGTATACTGTATTTACAGGAGATTACTTAATCACTTTAAACTATAGTCACTAATGGTGGTTAATGAGGGTACTGATGAAATGATGCATTTCTCTTTACTTATTTGGACTGTTTTGTGCACTTACATCGTGAATCCTACTGCACAGTGTTCTGTCAGGTAGCTGCAAGTCACCATTTTAACTTCTTACTTCTCATACTTTGCAACATAAAGTATTAAGCCTTTTGGCTAATTAGAAATATTTAGTGTATCAGCAGCAGTATGTCACTTTCGCTATACAATATACATTGTTGTACTTTCTTCTCATCCTCAGACTCTATTCCCATCATGGACTCAACAACCAGAACTGCTCCAGAGAAGAAGGAGTGCAAGAGTTCAGGCCTGGATGCTAGCAGCTTTTCTGACCTTCCTAAGAAGCCCTCACCCACCACAATGTCACGAGGTGTGCAAGCCTATTGAAAAACAATGTGTTTCACCAGAAAACCTTACCTACTCTCTATCAATATTGAGTAAGAGAACTGTCTTAAAATATATGCTCAGATGATGTTCACCTTCAGGTGAGCTAGACTCAGGCATGAAATTGTAAGTAGGAGATGATCAAATGCTTTAAAGGTGACTTCAAGTATAGTTATCAATTTTAATGAAACCAGCCCTACAGAGCTTGTCTAAAACAGTCTGTCAATTGTATAAAAAGGACAGTTCTGTGAAAGACTTTCATAAAAGTTTTAACAAAAGCTATTCCTCAGTACAGCTGAGGAAACTGTATTAATTTAATAGTTAGCGGATGCCAGTTCATGACTCATTGCAAATGGTTTGTCAATTTAACATTTGACTCAATGGTCAAAAAAAAGAGAGACTGAAGAAAAGAAGGGAAAAAGTAGCACATGTTTAAAAGATGTCAGTGAATGTGTGATGAAAAACCAGACTAACAAGGTTGAAAGACCTTGTTCTTACCCCAAGAGGATAAATGTTATAAATTACTTAGACAGCTGGTGGAAGACTGGTGGAAGACTGGTCCATCAGAGTCCTCTGACAAACACGAGCATGGCAAGAGATTTTTGAAATGCTAATAGCCTTTTCATATCTGTGTATTTTACTGTTTAATGAAAGGCTTGGTGGCCTGCCATAAGAAGGCAATAATCATTAATTCTTAAAGAAGCTGATGAAAATAGGACATGTTTTACAGGCTGTCCATAGTCATCAAAGACCAACATGAAAATAATATATGCTTATTTAAAAATAATAATCATAATAATAATAAATAACTGGACAATTGAATCATGAGTTACTAAACAGTTGATGAAAAATATAGCAATAACACTGATAATAGAGTCTATTATGTTAAGAGGTTACTGCCGTGTGTGTGTGTGTGTGTGTGTGTGTGTGTGTGTGTGTGTGTGTGTGTGTGTGTGTGTGAGGGGCCATAGCACAAGATGATTATTAATTCAGTAGTTTAAACTGATCTTTTCTCTCAAGCTGTTTCTTCTGGCATTACATGTGATAGAGTAAGGAATCAGAATGCTAATGCTAATGGATCTCCACTTCACTTTTTAGAGGTTAACTTTAAGAAGTTTATAATAGCAACAGGTTAGCAACTGTTAAGTTTCAAATATATACATTGATACATTAAGTATTACACCACCACAGTAAGAAAACATACTAGAAACTACATAGAATTAATTGCATAAGAAATGCACAGTATATAAATAAATCATTTTAAATCATAATAAAATTGAGATTAAGACTGTGAACTTTTTGAATACATACAGTATAAAATAAATTAAATGTGTTAGCTGATGTTGCTAGCCGGTTGTCCTTATGTATCTCCCCCTGGGCACTGTGAGTCTTTGCATCTCAGTTCTGTGGTGTGTTTACAGGCTTTACAGAACAACTGACTGTTGCGAGGGCTTTCTGTACAGCCCTAATTTTGGTTAGCTATACTGTTAGTTAGTTATACTGAGAGTGTGTAAATTAGTGCTAAGCTACTTTTAGTGATTCGGTGAGCTTCAAATTTGGTAAATATGACATCACTAAATAATAATATTTAATAATAAAACCATAACACATAATTCACAGGCACCGTGATTAGTTTTAAATTACAGTTGCAGTGCACTTTAATAATATTAAGGATAAAGCATGAAAGCAATAATGCAAAGTGTGTGTGCGTGTGTGTGTAGACATACTGATCAGCCATAATATGACAACACAAATCATTATTCCCAGTATTGTGTAGGTTCCCCTTGTGCCGCTGAAGCAGCTCTAGCACCTTGGGGTGTGACTCCACAAGGCCTCTAGGGGTGTACTGTGGTATCCTGCAAGGACATTGGAATTGGATCATTTGGGAGATCCAGTGCCAATGAGTTGCGAAGTGGGGTCTCTATAGATCTGACTTTAGTTTGTCTGGTGCATTCCATGGTAGCTCAATCAGTTTGGTATCTGGGGATTTTGGAGACCGGTTCGGCAGCCTTGGATTGTTTGTCTGCTAGGCTCCATGGCACTGCATTGATTTTTTCAGCAATTTGTGCTGCGTTGGTAGCCTTTTTTCCTGCAGGCATGGGTAAGCAATGAGTGTCTATGATCCTGACGATTTTTTTCCTTTTGCCCTTTTGTCCATTTACACTTAATTCTAAATATTAACAATATACTTAACATTGTTTTCTCCTTATGCATGATGGGTATTGCTACATGAAAGCTACGAGTAAGTTAATACTAGATTTGAAAATTTATTGCACCGTTTTCAGTACCTTGGAGCTTTTTTCCAGTCCAAGTGTCCACATTTTACGATGCGCATTCCCAATGCTTAAATTTCACAGACTGTACTCTTTGCCATTGGTACTAATGAGTAAAGTTACATTTGGCCTAGAATTGAACATTATCTCTTTTTCAGAAGGTTAGATGTCATGGCATGACTTGTTAATGAATCAGTACCTGCATTTCTTCTGATCCTCCACATCTAGTTGTTCATGACTTAAACCAGCATGTTCTCACAGCATACAGAAGTTACAGGTGTACTTAATGTAGTGGTTTCAGAGGTAGACACCACATGCCTTGACATTAGCTTAAATTTCAGTGATGTAAGATCACTGCAAGTTTTCCACTGTGTAACCTCTCATGTTATGCCCCGGTGGATTTTGAAGAAAATGAGCATAATATAGAAAAAATAAATGTGCTGACATGTACAAGCTTTACTTGTTTTCAGTGAAATGGCTATGTGTGTTGGTTGTGGCATGTGTTACCTTCAAGTGCTTTGATACACTAATTAGGGCACTTTATCTCTCCTGGTGAGTATCAGAGAGGTAGGCGGGGGATGGCAGGGGCAGAGGGCCCTCTGCTCAGCCATGCGGCAAGTGGCCCCGGGGATGGGGAATGCACTAAGGGTCAGGCCACTGGTAGAGAAAAATGTGGCTTAAAAAAGCTGCTCCATCCGTAGCCCACTCTAAAGGGACAGCCACTAATCTTCCTGAGAAAGGGATTTATGCTCTGTTTTCCCCCTTCTTCTCTTTCTCTAAATGAGGCCCTTCCACCACTCTGGTTCCTTGGCTCTGTGAAAAGCAGTCAAAGAACAGCAATCTTTCACAGGTTTAGCAGTCTAAATCAAACACGACTTTACCTATCAGGGTAAAGTGTACTCTGTTTAAGCCTTATCAGTATGATAAGACAGCATTTGGGTAATGCTACTTTAATTTGTACATTTTACACTCTGATGTGTTAGCATTTAAGATCATGGCTTGCCAATTTTGGACCTCAGTCATTAAACTGTAATTTTTTAATGACTGGTCTGAAACTACTTAAACTGAAAGACCTTTAATGTTAATCTGTGTTTATCTCCAGTCTCTATATTTTATAATGTTGTGTGTATCGAAGTCAACATTAAAGTATACAGATATTTAGATAGAACAAATAACTGTTTTTTTTGGTGAAACAATTGATAATTGAATACAACCTTATTTTCAGTAATAACACCCAAACTGAGCACTTTGACATACACAAAAATATATTATTTTATTGACTTGAAATATTCAGGGGGAAAAAATCATACACAGTATTCTGCATATATCAATACTGTCTCTCCTAATGTCCGATATCTGAGACGTCTTGGAGAGAGAGATTACAGGAAGCCATATTGACTCAGGCCAGTTTTCTCTTCCTGTCAGGGGTAGAGCTGCCCAATATCTGGAACTGACTGTTTTCTTCGACACGACAGATATATTTTCAGTGTGGGACATATTCTTATTTTAAAGGCATAAGCCAAAGCCTATATTTCTCCTAAACTGTAAGGTGACCCAAGAATATACATTATTTATAGCACTGGCTTTCATCCATGTTTGCAGTAAAGCCTTTGTGACTGTAATAAATGCATGTGGTGTTGAGTTAGTGTCTCAGCTGAGTTTGTGTTATCAAAGAACCCTGTGCTATAGTTTTACTTTGCTTTCTGACTTTATATGAACAATATCTTTTTGACCAAAAATGAATTACCAGGCTAAGGTGATTTGTGTTGAGATCTGTGTTGAGATTAAGTTGTGTGGAATTATATGTAAAAAGTTTACTTTTTTCCCCCCAAGATGCCCACCCCTCTCCTAATCTTAAATTTCATTTAGGGTATTGGCTAGCACCAACAGGGATTTAAAGATTAGACATGGCACATAAATGCAGAAGGATGTCTTATTTTTTCCACCTTGTTTCTGTGAGTAAGGGTAATGGGGTTCACTCGGTATTCAGAAGAATCTGAGCAAGAGGTTTGGGATATTGCACTTTCTTTAATACTTAAGAAAAGTTAAAATGAATGAAATTGTGGCCTATATAGAAAATTTGGTTGGTTATGGGGATGTCCTCATCATTTTCTCTTAGAATAAACATGAAATAAACCCCATGGATTTTTTTTCCCTCCACCATTTTGATGTTGGCACTTAAAATCGTGTGGCAGATTTTCAATATTAAAATAATGTGAAATAATGAATAATATATTTGTACAGTTAACTTGTAACTTCTAAAGAATATTTCAGAGCTTTAAAGCATACTACTTAAAAGCATGTAGAAAAAAGGTTTGTGATTACAGAATAGAAAAATCCACTCTGATTTGAGACACATTGTAATCGTATTCATACACATTTGAGTGCTGACAGAGATACAACTTAACTCCCAGGAAGAAATAATACATAAATTACTACAAAATGAAAGTATATCTCTGTGATATTATTTTAATGCCAGAAGGCTTTGCTGCTGCTTCAAAGCCTCTAGTTAAAAGTCAAAATGAGGGCACTTTAGGCAATGTCTGCACACATAAATCTCTCCATACTGGAGAACTCCACACACATGGGGTCCAAAGACAACATGTTACATTCCAAGCCATTTACAAGCAGTGGGAGAGAAGTTGGGAGCAATATATGGATGCTTTAGGGGATTAGACAGCTCCCCCTTTCATTCCTGCTTCGTTTCTCCCACTCCTTTCTTCTTCCGCTCATTTTTAAAGGCATGCCTTTCCTCGCATGCATGATTTAATCCTAGCATCAGACTCAGGGATAGTCCCTTCCTGTTTTCTCTTCCCTGTGTGGATCCACCAGCCTTAGGTTTTCTTGTTTCAGGTGTACTGATGCACACTTATTTAAAAATCCATAGACAGAGTGAACATATCTGTAAATATACACTCAAGTGACATAGAAAGCTGGGGCTACTCCCAATCAACAACTGAAGAAAAGAAAAACGTGTGTTTCTTGTGTCAATAGACTACTATCACCAGGTAGTGTGCAGGAAAGACACAGCAAGCTGTGTTGTCTCCTATATACAGGCACATCTGTACAGGCACATCTGTGCTCACAATAATGAAAACATGGTGTCAGCCAGCACCCACATCGCAGCTCAGAGCCTGGCCAACAGTTCAGTTAAGCGTGACAGAAAGAACATGTCTGAAGTCAACACAGTGGAAAAAAAAGAAAAATACATACCACAGAGCAATATTATGACTTTCATAAAATAGTATTGTACATACTTTACAGTATAATATTTTGCCCACTTTTACACCTCCTTACATGTCATTTTAATGCTTAAAAAGCAAAGAAAATATTTTACATTGCCTGTCCAAAATAACTTAGACCAGTTTTAGCTGTAATTATGGAACACAATGCAGTGGCCAATTCATGCATGAAAATGATTCCTTATGTTCCCAGAACCACTGGAAGTCTTGGAAAATGCCTTTGTCATCAGGGAGAAACAATTCATTTATGTGATAATCTGGCCATTCAGTACATCCATGTAGTCAGCTGACTTTTATTGCCAAATAAAATTGCTGAGTCTAGACCTGACCAACTGAAGCAACCACAGATCATAACTCTGTCTCCAGAGGCTTGTACAGTGGCCACTATACATGCGGGGTGCATCACTGCATGTGCTCCCCTTCTTACCCTGAAGCCTGAGTGGCCTTCTTAGGCCCACACAGCTGTTTAGTCTCAATATTTCTGTGTTATCACAATGTGAGTGTGGAAATGCTCTTATAGTACTTTTACTATTAAAAATCTGTTATTCCTACTGCAATTTGTTTTATGATGCAGTTTTACCAAGCGTCAAAATTATGTCAAAATGGGGATTTATGACTCTTTCTCTGATCACGTTTCTGCCATGATTTAGCACTATCCTTCCAGGTTTAACTAATCTCCCTTTTTCAAACGAAAAAAAAAAAAAAGCGTTTGACCACAAAATTTTCTCTTTTTGGTTAATAGTACTTTTGAAATTTGAGATCTATTTTTTTCAATGATTGTATTTTGGAAATTGTCTAGGAGGTTCACTCCCTGTCCTATACTGTCAATAAACACACCCATGAACCAAATTAGACACTTAGTGCGAAAAGACAATTTCAGGTCAAATAATGATTAAAAAACATTCCAGCATTTAAAAACAGTTTTATCTACTTCCTTTGCATAACTTCATGTTATTCTTGGCCTGTCAATCTCAACAGAATGATGAAGAATCTCATATTGGTATTATATACATTACAGCACAGTAAAATTCTAATCTTTGCATATCCCAGCTTGTTGGTATACATTGCCTCCGCTGCAGGGATATTTAAGGGCCTTTGTCAAGGGCCCAACTGTGGTTTAGCTTTATGACTTATCAGTTCTCTTCAGTAACCCAGAGCCTTGACCATTGAGCCACTACTGCCACTAGAATTGCCTGAATGCTGAATGGTTCATGTCTTAGATTAAGGGCTTTCTAAGAACAGATAACAAATATTGTTACATTTATTGATTAATTTTTTTTTACTTCAGTAATTTGCAGTAATTTCACAAATTGGAACCTTGTGCCACCATAAACAACACACCAAATATAATAGCAAATATACTATATATAAGTTATAATAATGCTAAAACAAATAATTTGATAAAGGTAAATACCACTACTAATGAGCCCCATGTGACTATCCAGGAACTTGCCTATGTCCTTAATTTAATTTGTTAAAGACAAGAACAGGATAGTCTGACAGCACTGGTCATTACTGTACTCTCTCCAAAGCCCCGATGGTTTATAGAAAAGTGTGTGACCAGCAAAATAAACAGCAAGGGATGACTGTGTAAACAGAGGAATCCCCCAACTGATGGTGGACAGAAAGTCAGACCTAGAACATGAGGAGGTTTAGTCATTCAGCCAAATAATGAGTGTAAGTGAATGGAACTGTTATTGCACTAGCCCATGCGTGGCCTTACAGTGTGTGTCCCACAACATGGTAAAGTGACCTCGCAAGATGTGTGTATTGTGCTTAGAAGTGCATTGTGGTTTTTGCAAATTAAGGCTTGTTTTTCATGAGGATGAGGTCAAAGCCCAAGAGAAACTGAGATTTGTTTGGACAGAAGAGAGTTGGTATATTTTGGCTTTCTGTCTGCAGAGACGCAAGTCTGCTTTTAGAACTCATGTCTGCTTTTACGCTGATACACCCTTTAATTTCAAGCCTAGTCGATGTGTGCAGTTTGGCCACCATGGTTTAAAAAAAGGACAGCATGAGCATTTACTCATACACTGCTCCTGACAGAAAGTGACTGAAAGATGTTGTTAATACTGTCTGTCTGTGTATGTCTTTGCATGTCTTGTCACATGTCCACATTACTCTCGTCTTCATGTGTGATCAGTGTGAGACCAGTCAGACTCTGACTGCAACATGGCCAATGAAATCAGTAACTTTTCTTAGTCAGGCCTCAAATAATAATATTTCCATTGAGTTAAACATAGGTAAGTTTTAGCCTTAAGCAGATTGTCAAAATAACGGAGGAAAAATTTTTTAATTTTCATCTTTAGTCATTGCTTTCTTAAGCCTATACCAGTAACCGTGGGCATAGACCAGAACTGTTCACCTCAGATGTGATTTCAGCCATACCAGGCTCACACACACATGCACACCTATGGGTATTTTTGTATGGCCAATTCCATTAAAAAGCCATTAAACATATTTTATTTTGTGTCTGTATGCGTGTGTACGGCGCACATGTAAAGCAAAAGCAAGTCCCATTAGAGAGGTTAAAGATGCATTTTCTCTCTCTGTATCAGCCTGCTCTTTGTATATTTGTGCGTCATTGGACACCGTGCCACACACACACACACACACACACACACACACACACACAGACCCCTCCTACTTTCGCCT
>JAQMYK010000035.1:14227714-14239561 GCA_030014345.1 Clarias buthupogon | reverse complement strand
AACACACCCACTGAACCTAGTAATTAACAGATTAGTTAAATCAGCTGTGTTTGAGAAGAAGAATCACCAAACTGTGTGTTGAACACTGGCCCTCCAGGACTGGATTTGGAGACCCCTGTCCTAGAACAAGAGGAACAAGCAAGTGTGATAATTATATGAAATAAAAATCCGGGCAAACATATTCTTCACCTCATGTTCCCCTAGAAACCATATGTTTGCAAGATCCCAGGTTGTACAAAGCGTTACACAGACCCTAGTTCTCTCAGAAAGCATGTGAAAACAGTTCATGGTCCTGAAGCACACGTCACAAAGAAGCAACGTGGCGATGCACCTACAAAACCCCAGCCACCCAAAGGGAGTGGGGAAAATGAGGCCAACAGTAAGCATGCTGAGAGAGGATCAGAGGGTTCAACTGAAGCCAGCAGCACCAGCAAAGGTGTGGAGGATGGCCTACAAGTCAAGTCCATTAAAACTGAGAACACAATGGTAAGAAACTAATTTGCTTTATTATATTACCGTATTAATCCTAATTACTTACAGTAGTATCATACTTAATTAACAGCATATACAATATTTTTATACACACTAATACTTTTCCTTTTTAATACAATTGTGCTTTATTAACAAGTATTGAGCTGACTCTTGAATATCTGTCATGCTTTAAATCTTATGGACAGACATTACTGAGGTGAGCCAATCTATGTTTTGTCATTTTCTGCAATGTGAGACAATCCATTACAACAGTAAAGCATGTTTCCTACAGTTTTAATGTTAAATCCATCAAAACTATGGTTATAACACTCCAGCAATCATTTGTGTTTCTGCATGTAAACCTTTCTTTTTACATGTCATATATGCTGTAGATATGATTACGCATATATAGTATTTTTGACACTGTGTGTTTATGCAGTTTTTCCACACATCACACATTTCTGTTTCTTACATAACACAAGTCCTCTTATCTCACCATATTCTGTTCTGTTCCTTCATTACCCGGGGAGCTGCCAGTTTCCTCTGTAGTACAACGATAAAAGTCATCCATTTAATATTCACAGACTGAGACTACTCTGTGTTTACTGGACAAAAGGCATCACACTGTGATCAAGAAGCACTTTTTAGTTTAGAATTGGTCAAAACTCATTTACATCACTGAAGCTTTAAGCTTTGAACAAATAGACTGAGCACTTATTCATACTGTATATGCTACATTGCCATCCTGTCAGAAACTTTTTTTTTAAATTAACATTGCAATTATGTACGGGATGGATTGAGTTAAATTTAAGTAGGTATTAAAGAATAATCTTCCATCCATTGTAGATGTATCAGTCCAGCCCTGGAGGTCAGTCATCATGTAGCAGTGAGCGGTCACCCCTTGGTAGCACCACCAACAATGACAGTGGAGTAGAGATGGCTATACACAGTGGAGGCAGTTTGGGGGACCTGTGTGCTCTGGATGATACACCTGTGGTAGACTCGACAGGTTCTCCAGGGACTTCAGCAGGAGTAGGTCTCCAGCTGCGCAAAAATAGGGGGGTTGTTCTACATCTTGATCATATAAAGAAGGAGAAACTAAAGACGATGAGAGACTCGTGCTCCTGGACAAACTCAACTCCTCAAGTCCGAAACACCAAGCTGCCTCCAATACCAGCTGTTGGTGAGTCAAATTCAAATTCAAATTTACACCGTCATGCACAGTACGATATGCAGTGAAATGCTTATACGACCGCCTGTGACCTTAAAATATTTAAAACAATTAACAAGAAAAAGAAAGAGAAATAAATATTTGAAACTATAAGAAAGTAGAACAAAATATATGAATTTTCAAAAATATATTAAAAAATATAAAAACCTATGCTAACATTCGTTGCATTTGGAATGCACATACTGTACATATAAAGACAGTAACTCTTTCGGAGAATCTCTTTCATTACACTTTTCTCCCCTTCAGGTTCTATGCTGGAAAGTTCAAGTACAGACTCTCAAAGTGTTGGCATGCCTGGGCAGCGCTTCGGAGACTTACCCTTGTGTGAAATGACAGTACTGAATCAGCTGAAGGATCGTAGAGATAGCACCACAAGCACTGTGAGCTCAGCCTACACATTCAGCCGCAGATCCTCAGGCATCTCGCCCTGCTACTCCAGCCGGCGCTCCAGTGAAGCCTCGCAGTTTGGGGGACGCAACAACAACATCAGCTCTGCAGACTCTTATGATCCCATCTCTATTGATCTGTCACGACGATCTAGTGAAGCCAGTCAGTGTGGTGGAAGTGCTTTGCCAAGCCTGCTAAGCCTAACCCCAGCCCAGCATTATCGCTTGAAGGCAAAATATGCAGCAGCCACAGGGGGCGCTCCACCTACACCCCTGCCCAACATGGATCGCATGAGTCTTAGAACTAGGATGGCCTTGTACAATGACTCTCAAGAGAACTCAGCTCATTTATTCCAAGCCCGGAATATACCCATCTCAAGGCGCTGCAGTGATATGAGTTATGGAGTCCATGGTATGATGCCTCATGAAATCTCAAATAATATGCCAAGGAGAGCCAGTGATCCTGTTCGTCGGACAACTATGGATCTTCACTCCTTGCCCCGTGTTCAGCGCTACAATAGCATGAGCAGCATGAATCCCTCCCGGGTGCCTCTAGGTGATCATCATGGTGTTAACTTGCAAAATAACACCTTTTCTGATGGCAGCTTGCATCGTCATGCTTTCAACCAGAGGCCCCCAAGCATCTCAGAAAATGTTGTCATGGAAAATATGGCCATGGATGAAGCTGACCAAACTGAAGAGGACATGGTGCTTCCAGACGATGTAGTGCAATACCTCAGGTCCCAGCATGCTGGCTCAACTCAGGATGATATGGCCTACAATGGTGGTCAGCCACAAGTTTTCAGAAGCAACCAGAACTCCCAGCAACACCAGCCGTTCTGTGGGCAACGACGCATGGCCTTGGTTGATGGTAACATGAATGACATAGAGCAAATAATGCCCCCATGCCAAATCAGCCCAGGTTCCCAGCAGCCTTTCCCAGCCTCTGATAGTGTGAATAAGAATCACATGCCTGTACAATGGAATGAAGTCAGCTCAGGTACAGTGGACAACCCAGCTAGATTTCAGAAGCAACAGCTTCTAAGAGGCAACTTGGCTCTGGTTCAGCAAAAACAGAACAGTGGCTCGTATCAAAGCTTTGGTTCAAATCCGCAGTCTACAGCAATCAACCAGAATTTGGCTGTTTCTAACCAGGGATACTTACAAAGGAACATTCAGAGGACACACCCCATTCAGTACTATAGACAGGTATATGTTAACCCCTGTCAGAACCTCAATGAGCAAACAAAGGTACACCCAGGTTATAAACAGGAAATGAACCATAATCTCTCATCAGGAAACATCTACCATGGTCCAGTACGCAATAGCATGGCTTTGCAAAATCAAGAAATGCAGAATTATAAGTCTGGCTATTCACGCCTGGAAAACCAGCATAATTATATTCCATTGACCCAAACAGCACTTCAAAATGGAGGCAGAGTTTTTCAGCCTAGGCCTCCACCTGAACCAAAACCTTCAAACAGGCATCACACAGGTTCCGGTTTGCCCCATCAAGCTGGTTATTCTCTGTCCACTACAAGCTCTGATTTCAACACATCTGAGGCTAGCCCAAAAAGACCTGCTGCAACTATTCATCCCTCCAGTGGAGATAACACTGTGTGCTATTCAGGTGATAAAATTGTAGACAGGAACATAGACTATAATTCCCCAATGTCTCCTTCTGCCAGTCAAACTAATTATACTACAGTAGCTACAATGGCATCCCCTGGAATCAATCAGGTTACCAGCACAGTGGATTCTACTCAAACTGCTGAACATGCTCAAATAGACTTTGATACCATGTTGGATGATGGAGATCATTCCAGCCTGATGTCTGGCACACTGAGCCCAGGACTCTTGCAGAGTCTGTCACAGAATTCCTCACGACTCACTACTCCACGGAACTCTGTCACACTGGCCTCAGTGCCAGCAGGTATCAGCAACATGGCTATTGGTGATATGAGCTCTATGTTAACTGCCCTTGCAGAGGAAAGTAAATTCCTAAACTTGATGGTTTGAGGATTAATGCATTGAATACTGAGAAAGATTTTTTAGCAACTTCTGTTTAGTGATCTTTCTACTTTTTGTATGCGTTGTATGACTGATACTATAGATATTTGTGACACATCAGACACTTATTTCCAATGTGGATCAAAATATGTACATATATTTTTAATGAGATAAAAGCACTGATATATTACGGTAAAATTGACAGACATTTAGGACAGCAATACCAAATGCCTGCAGTTAAATTGGAATGGACTTGGATATGCAATCAGACACAAAGAATTGCAAAGGTCTCATGACATACATCTAAATCAGAAAGCCATATATTTCACTTATAATGAACCATTTTCAATCTGTCCAGGTTAAAGGTCTCAGGCCTCCTTAGGATAAATCTAAATTTCCCTTCCTCAGCAGTACACTTAGTAGGGGTTCACTAAGTGCCTTCAAAAAACAAAGAAAAAAAAAAAGATAAGAAAAAAAAAAAGAAAAAAAATCAACATGCAAAAAGTATTAATGTCTTGTTCAACTGTATGTCATCTTGTATTTAGTTTCAGTGTTAGATATTTGTTTCATTTCTTTTTTGTTAATAGTTACCGTATGTTATGTTCATTAAATTGTGATAATTAATCACTAGCAGCACAAATGAATTATTTTCTTCAAATGACAGTATTTGGCAGGAGCATCCAAACTTTTCCTGTTAGACAGAAAAATGCAGTCACGGGCCACATTGATTTTGTAATATTCAAAATGAATAAATAATAGGCCTACTTGATTACCACCGCTAGCACTGTCTTTGTTTATAAGTAACTTACTCAAAAGGGGGGGTTTTCAGCATTTTCTCCTAAATGCATTGCAACATTGTGTAAATAAATATTTTTCAATTTTAACTCACCAGTTAACTGTTCTAAAAGGAACCGTGATGTTGGATGTTGGACTGAAGAATTGCTGTCATGTCAGGTGTTTTTGGATCTCAGCTGACCCTTTATCAGCAGAAGTACAGAAAATAAAAACTCACATATACAATAAACCGCCATAACATTACAACATGTGGTGGAACGTCGGAAGGAGATCCTTTGGGGCTTGGTGTTGTGGTGTCGGGCCTCCATGGCTGAGACTTGTTTATCCAGTGCATCCCATGGGTTCTCAATCAGATTGGGATCTGGGGAGTTTGGAGGACAGGTTTTGGGCTTTGAGCTCTTTGCCTGTTGGGTCCCATGCATGGTCAGGCATGGTGCACTGGGTGCTCTGGTGTCTTTTAATCATGGCCAGTATTGCCTTTTTTAGCAGTTTGTGCTGCATTGGCTTTTCTTTGGGATCGGACCAGACAGGCTGGCCTTTCCTCCCCACAGGCATAAACGAGCCTTGGGTGCACATGATCCTGTCACCAGTTTACTTGTATATAATGGTAATGTGTTAAAGTTGTGTGGCATTAATGTTTTAGATGATCAGTGTATTTGTGAAGACAGAAAATAAACAGTTGAGCAGTGTCGGTGACATCATCGCTCTCATCACACAGTATAAAGTCAAATTATTTATCTGTTACTTGTTGCTTTAAGGTTGTTAAAAAATATTCAGTTAGCTGGGCAATTAATGCCCACACATAACTCTAAGGATAGTGATTTTATTTTGTGTGATAGCAACATTTAAAGTAGGAAATTTCTAAAAGTTTTTTTTTTTTATGGTGACAGGTCCCTGGAAGTGGTGTCTACTTATTCAATCCAAATAAAGAGACCCACTTAAATAGATAGAAGAATTGTCAGATGTTACATATCCTGATATTTATAGATGTGGTAAACAACAGAACATGGCAAGCTCACTAATCAATTAATGACTCATTAAACACTGTTTATCAATTTACAGAGAAATGCATCCAATTTAATTAGGAACTTTATACAGTACTTCCTAATTATATTGTATGCATTTGTGTGCATCATGTGTGTGACACACAAAAACACACACACACACTATTGTACAAAAGTTTTAGGCAGGTATGAAGAAATGGTGTAATGCTTGGAGCAGCCAAACTCTGCTAGTAAAGTGAGGGTGTGGAAGACAGTTTCATGTCAGGTTATACACCATTGCAAGCAGCACAGCAACAAGATACAAGGTAGTTATACTGTATTAGCAAGGTCTCTCTCCCAGGCAAAGATTTCAAAGCAGACTGGGGTTTCAAGAAGTGTTATTCAAGGTATTTTGAAGAATCACAAAGAAACGGGCAATGTTGAGGACTGTAGATGCTGTGGTCGGCCAGGGAAACGTAACGCATCAAGCTTACTTCCCTGTGACATCAGAAAATGTCTAATGCCATTAGCAAAGAGCTGGCGAAAACCATTGAGGCCCAGTTACACCCATGTACTGTCCAGAGAAGTGGTCTCCATGGAAGAATTGCGAGCCAAAAGCTATACCTCTTGGTGTAAACAAGGCCAAAAGACTTGAATGGACAAAATATAAGAAGAATCAAAATGTTAAAATATTCGGCTGTGTAGCAGGAGGTTGTTTGCTGAAGGGCTGGAGAGTGGTACGATAATGAGTGTCTGCAGGCAACAAGTAATGCATGGTGGAGGATCCTTGCAAGATTGCGGCTGCATTTCTGCAAATGGAGTTGGAGATTTAGTCTGGATTGATGGTGTCCTCAACAATGAGAAATACATGCAGTTATCCATCATGCAAGGTCATCAGGAAGGCAACTGGCCCCAAATTTATTCAGCAGCAGGACCACAACCCCAAACATACAGCCAATGTCACTAAGAATTTACTGTATACTGTAAATTTACATGTTTACTGTATTCATAATCAGTTACTAAAATAATAATAATAACAATAATGGACAGCAGTCATCTAACTGTTAAAATAAGATTTTCAATCCCACGTGTATCAGTTCCATGACCAACTCTGTTCTCACAATAAAGAGAAATTACTTGTTGTAAACTTAGAAAGTAATTGTATTTAAAAGCAATGCATCTGCCAATATCATATCAATTATATTTAAAGATCATGTGATTTTGAAATTCTACAGTAAAATTCATTTCTTTTTAGTAAGCGTAGAGTCGGTACCTGTGAACCGATTTATGGGGGTTTGATTGTCTACCATTTAAAATGTCCATTTTATAATGAATCAAACCTATCCTACTGACACAATAATACTGACAAATCAATTGACTGTTTTAAAATGAGATAAATCCAAAAAACAAGATAAATTTGAAGTGATTTGATCAATGTTGGGGACAGCAATAAAAAATAACATTTGATACCTCAAAAACTGAATGAGAATGAATGTTTATTTTGTGTGCACAAATGATGCACAAACACACTGACATTTTTTTTTTCATTTTCTGATCATGTGAGGGGCAACTTCACACAGGTGCGTCACCTTAACCTTAACATATAAGCTGTTATTTACAGCTAAGTACAACTTTACTGGTGTGCATCTATTTCTGCCCCTCACATTTGCAACCTAATGAATAAAAAATATTTTATGTGATAGGTACAAATTTTATGGTGTTTTAGATGACTTAGTTATTTGTAAATAAAAGTTACTGTGTATACCTATTATTAACCATTTCAACATGCAGGGGATATCCAAAAGTGCATAAATATACAATACCAATCAAAAGTTTGGACCCAAGGTTGGATTTATTTTTCTACATTCTAGAACAATACTGGAGATTTACAAACTATGCAATAACACATTTGGCAACAGTCAATTATTATTTATTATTAAAATAGTTTTGCAATTGTGAAGTACTTTTGCAAAACCCATCAAGCACCATGATGGCTCTCATGAAGACCACCCCAGGAAAGCAAGACCAAAACTTACCTCTGCTGGAGAGGAGAAATTCATTTTGAGTTACCAGCCTCGGACTAGAGCCATTATTAAGACTTTACAGAGCATAAGTAGCAGACACATCTCAATATCAACTGTTCAAAAAAGAGATTATTATAAATTTTGTATGCCTTGAGCATTGTTTTACAATGTAGAAAGAGATTTATTTTTTTTAAATCAGAAAAGACCATGGAATTAGAAGGAGTGTCCAAACTTTTGACTGGCACCGTACATATATTCTGTCGTATGCATTCATCCTATTGAGTATTAACAGTGACAGGACTGACCTACAGGTGCAAGAACCGTATGACAATTCTGCCGAGGACTGGAAAGATGGCAGCAAAGCATGTGACAAACGGTTTCATTTTGACAGCATATTTTGTTGACAATTCATGTAACCCAGTTTCTGCTGATGACTTGTGGCACTGAAATTCCATATTCTTTCAGAGAAAATGATGGAAAAATAGCCTGAAGATAAGAAACTTTAGACTTAGCAAGAGCTGACTAAGAGATTCAGTAATGATAAAGAGTTGCACAGATATTACAGGTGGCAGATGATTATACATGGAAGAGTGTATACAGAGCTGGCCATGAAATTACAACCAAGGCATTTATATCTACATTCAACAGACAAGGAAGTCTGCATGCAGCTGTCTTCTCTCTGGGGAAAGAAGACAGCTGGGGAAAGGCAGCTGCTTCTCGTGGGGTTAAACACCTAAAAATGTTATAAAACTGCTTATTTAATCAAGCGGCTCCAGGCTTAGCTGACCCATTCAATCCTGGGTTTTAATTGATCTCCACAGTGTAACGATACAAATAGTACCTTGTTTTAGGGTCAACTAAGATTTCAGAGCATCAATGTTTCCCATGGCAGAAAGATCTAAGAGGTGAAAAATCTATTTCTACATTAATAAAAGTATAGCAATTAGCAGTGTTGAGTAGTAGTAATAATACTACTTCATTATGCAACAGAACAGGTATTGCCTTATTATAAGAGGGAGCCTTATGTGACAAAAGCAAAAATGGACTATACGGAAATTCTATACATAAAACATCAAGAACAGTAATAATTCTAATTGTTATTTTAAGGCTCTACATAATGTGAAATCCACTTGAGCAGACTTTCATCTGTCTTCCTTGTGAGGCCTGGTTTAGAGTCTCCATTAAAAAGGAAACTGAATATAATGCACTCTTTTTGGATGTGAGGATTTGACCCTGGTCATGATCTGAGGCACAGAGTTAAACCCTCTCTATACAATCCACTCATCAATGCAATGGTCAAGAGGGTGTCTCAGCATGAAAGGTGTCATTGTAGTCAGATCCATTACACTGCATGCACAGGATATAATATTTAGTATATATAAATTATCTATATTATTAACAAATCAATTTCAAACAAATGTAACGGTCTAGTTTTTGTGTAGCAGATGCTATTACTGCCTCATCAGGGTCCCTGGTTCAGTCCTTTGCTCAGGTTACTGTCCATGTGAAATCATCACCAAAAAATCATCCAAGCAGGAAGTAGGCAGCTTGGCTAATCTACAATGCCCCTGTTTGAATGCGCATGTCCATGGTTTCCTGTGATGAACTGACTTCACACCCATGGTGTAATTGCCATATTACAGCCAGCATTCCTCTGCCTGACCTCTGCCTTGACCATGATAAAGCATTTAGTAAAGAATGAATGAATAAATGAATGAATGAATGACTTGGACCTCATCAAGCTGTTGCCACAAATTTGGAAGCATACAATTATAAAGTATATCTTTGTATGCTGTATCATTGCAATTACCCTTTACCGACCCAAAGGGGCCCAGACATGTTCCATCATAACAATGCTCCTCTGCACAAAGTGAGTTCCATGAAGACAATTTGTCAACCCTGGAGTAGATAAAGTTGAGTTGCCTGCACAGAGAGTTAATCTCAACACTAACGAGCATCTTTGATATGAATTAGAATTCCATCTGTGCCCCAGGCCTCCTCATCCAACACCAGTGCCTGACCTTACTAATGTTCTTGTGATTGAATAGAAAAATCCCCAACGCAACATTCTAAAATCTACTGAAATACCTCTCAGAGGAGTGGTCTGTTTTATAAGAGTTATTACATTAGTAATGAGATATTCAAACTCATAAGTGCAAACATTTCGATTGCTGTCCTAATAACCTTTAATAACACAAGTAGGCGAGAAGAGGGTTTTATGCTCAGAGAATTGAGATTTCAAGACTTGCTTCAAGTATTACTTACTTACAGTACATGGTGTATTAGAAACAATAATGGATCATTTCAAACATTAAAGAGATAAAAATACATTAAAATTAATCAACAAATAAATACAGCTATTAAAACATGCTCACCTACTGTACATTAAAAAGACTGGTTTATTTTTTAAACTTTACTTCATTGATTTCCTGTACAGTAAATCCAACTCAACTCCTTTCTTTCTATTTTCAATTGGCTTTATCAATGAACTGCCCAGCACAATTACCTCATTTGAGGACTGGAAACGCATAAACTGTTTGCTAGGATTTATAAAGCTGTGGTTGAAGAAAGTCTTCAAAGAAAGCACTTAATATTCTTTTATGTTGAAGCAGCTGGAGCAAGAAAGTGTTGAAGAAAGAGGGGTTAGATGAAATGTGAATCATTCTTTAAATATGATCCAGCAGAGGGAATGTGAAGAATGCTCAGATCCAATGGACAAAAAGTGCATTCACCCTTATTCATCTTTTTGAGGTATCACTTACTACAGTATATGTTGTGAGGTAGGTAAGTCAGCTAAAGAAATTTAGGGTATAAAGTAAATGTAAGATACTGAAGGTCAGCGAGATTTATGGTAAAACTAAATTTTTTGTAATATTTTTTGCTTAGGTAATGACGATGAAATATAGATTGTCTGCACACCCTTCAGGGTACATTATTTATTAATATTAATTATTTGTAATAACTTTGGAGTCAGAGTCCACTGCTCACCAGGCCTTGTGAAACCTTCACACCATAAATATGCTATTATCACCATATTATATCCTCAAACCACATCAAAACAAGGCCATTCAAAAAGGTATTCATTCATTCAAAGTCCTTATTTATAATATATAGGAGTACTTCACGGCATCCCAGGGTGTACACACACACACACACACACTCACACACACACACAAACACTTGCGTCCTCAATATCACACTTAGTGTCACTTATCTTATTTGATGAATTAAAGTAAGGAGAACATGTAAAACTCCACACTATATAACCCATTCCAATAGTCAAAGCAAATATTGACTATTTTTTTAAAAACTATATTTATTTCTAAATATAATATTATGATAATTAGTTCTAATATGAATATAATAAATGTCATAATATTTTTTTCTTTTCCTTAAGTGTGTATACATTTTTTGGCAGACTCTCTATATATTTTATAACATCCAACAATTTTATTAGACATCTTTATACTCTTGCACACTTGCTCAAGGCCTTGACTGCATGGTTTGTACTGTACGTATTTTATAATATACATGTAATATCTATCTATCTATCTATCTATCTATCTAAAAAACATTTTTTAAAAGCATTTTTTTAAAGGAATTATCAGGTTTTAACTTGTGTTAAATGTAGTCTTTTAATTTAGAACATGAATCATAGGATTGGCTTCTGGCCATTGGGAACATTCTGGGATTCCTAATGATTGCATGGGTCACAGGGGTGAGGACGTAAAAGCAGATCAGAGGAATCCTGGGCCCAGCAGGCAGGACAGGCCCCATAAATCTACCTCACTCAGAGGAAACCATCTTTTATTTCCCCATTTCAATTAAAACACAGTCTCAATCTGAGCATTGTGTGCAAGTCAATATACAAGAGTGGGAATTCAGAAATTATGAGACAAGTAAAGAACAAGTTCAACAGGACACCCTTTTATGCTTAAATCGCGTAA
>JAQMYK010000035.1:14207002-14222647 GCA_030014345.1 Clarias buthupogon | reverse complement strand
TTTTAAACTTTGAGGACATATACAATTAAGAAAAAAATCTGAATCCGACCTGAGAAGTTGGAGAAAAGCCTACAGAAATATGAGAACCTGTGCAATGCAACAATGCAAAGAGAAGAAGAGTCCCTGTAATTAGGGTAGCACCCTCTTCAATCTAAAAAGATAAAACAGCAGTGCATTAACCTTATGACCTGCTTGGCATACTTACAGCAGAGCAGCTGGGCAGGAGTAGCTCCGTCCATCGTCTCTATCAGTGTGAAAAGGGTAGCTTAGTTGCTTGTCAGAATCCAGTTCAAAACTTCAATGTACAGTAAATGTATTGTAAAACCATTTTTAAGTTTGTGCTACATTAAGCTCCCCATTATATCTGAATGCAAACAGTTTAAATTTTAATCCAATCAGAGAAACCTTAACCATGGAGAAGACCTACCCATTTGTGAAGTCATAAGAAGTTGAGCTGAGGCACACAGGAGACAGACTGCCGCTTACACTGTTGATAGATTCTCCATCAGTCCTGATGTATAGTAGTAGCATATTAATACTACTACTTTATTAGGGTATCTTTGGTACAAATTCTGTAATAAAACACTGACACTATCCAATATGTCACTTTGTCCGTCGATGTCAATTATACTTACCTTAGTAGTTTCAAATGATGGATGATATTTTGCTCTGTCTTCAAGAATTTTTTTTCTCGATTTTCTCTTGTCTTTAGTCTGCGATTTGTTCCTTTTGGCTTGAAGACAGTGAGAGTCAGTATCACATAAGAAATGTGAATAAGCCCTCATACTTTGCCTAAGACATACAATGATGAAACCCTGTTTGTTTGGTAATATGGAGCTGATGCAACATATACAGCTTCTCTTCAGGAGTACGCAATGAAACAATGTTTTCTTCACCTTGAAGACTTTGATTTGACAGCTGGACGACTGGACATACTGCTGGTATTGCTCCACGCCAATTCTGTATGAAATTATCTACCTGAATCCGGAAGGGAACTCCATTCTCTCCACCATGTTTCCTGGGTGTAAACTCTGTGCTAATACAATTTACCTAGAATCAAAATATGAGCAAAATGTTGCTGCCAAGTTCGTCCCAGGCTGCTGACCCAGGAGTAGAAGGAACATCATGTCAAATCTGCCAAGAACCCCCTCAGCGTGCCATGGATAACCTGTTCTTCATGTCAAGGATCATTACCTATGACGAAACTTGGGTGTATGGGTAGGCCCCCTGAGACAAAGCAACGGTCTTTACAGTGGAAGAGACCATCATCTTCACAACCGAAAAAAGCGAGGCAGGTCCACAGCTGGCCCAAGTGCATGCTCATCATCTTTTTCTACATTCACCGAATGATGCATTGAGAATTCGTCCCCAAGGGCCAGACTGTCAATTTTACTGCCAGGCTTTAAGGCATCTAACAGAGAACATATGGAGGAAGCAGCCTGCTCTGTGACAACCGGATCTCAAAACTCTTTGATACCTACTCGTACAAGGGGCGTTTGAGTCAAAGCGTGACTTATGATGAGGTGTTAAAACCTATTTACATTTACAGAAGACTTCAAGCACAGTACAATGATGAAACACTTAGCTGCAGTCAAACATTTAAACGGTCAAAATGTTTTAAAGAAGGCCAAACATCTGTGAATGACCATTCTGACCAAGTTGGCTTGGAGCCCACTGCCATGAACATTCAGTCAGCGCAGTCAGCATTCAGTCAGTTTTTACGCTCATAACTTGTTCTGTTATTCTGCACAAGCAAATGTCCTGGTTTGACTTGAATGCTAGTATAAGTAATAGTTAAGACTTCATTTAGGAAATTTACTTGAATAAATATTGAGGCATTTTTGGAAGGATCCCAGAAGAACCCAACAGTGTTGAGCTGAAGTAGACTCACTTGAGACTCTATTATCCCCACTGAGAGTGTTGTATCTGTATAAAAGGAATGATTTCTGTGTAGAACACACATCAGCTTTGCCATGAGCATTTTTGTAATATTTAAAAGAGGTGCACAATTTTGCAGGAATTTGTGCAGAATTTCAAGATGTTTTAATCAGTATCGCAGCCTGGGGAGCCTTTGTTTCTGAATCAGCATTAGTCTGAAGAAGACTGAAGAATACCCACCAAGATCAAGAATTCTGTCTCCTGGTCGGCTTACTGGCTAGATAAAAACACAAGTTTTTTTTTTTTTTTCAGATTACTTTTCAGAACTGTTTAATATCTAGGTATTTTTTCAAAAGGACAATTGTATAGTTAAGGATTAATAAATTATTTTAAAAAGCCTGTAGTTTCGACTGCTTTTCAAAACAGAAACACTCTGTTTGTGGGATCCCCCAGAAGCACAGCCAAGGATACTAGATTTCACTGTGTGGTTTTCTGTATATTGCCTATCTGAAAATAATCTTCTGTGCAAAAAAAAAGTTTTTCTTTAACTCCCTAATTTCAGTGGAGGTTTAAAAGTCACCTAAACAGGAGATTTAAACAGATAAACAAATCAGGTAAAATCAGAAAGTGAACAGAGACACAATAGGCTGCTTTTAACAAGTTACCCACTTGTTGCTTCCTTGTGTACACTCCAACAGTTTTAGGTTAAGCATACGATTTTCATAGGACTGACTTATATTAAAATAAAGCTAAGTCAGTTTCACCTACTGAAGAAGAACCTACCTAAAATAACCTACTGTTGTGAAACACTGACACAGAAGACTCATTCCAAATATCAAACAAACGTTTTTATTTCCATATATAAATAATTCTAAAATAAATGTCTCTTTACAGAAAGCATTAAAAAAATCATAGGGTCCTATTTTTGTCTGTGAATAAGTTGTTACTATAGAAACAATATTAAAACCCATTAGAATGTTAATATGAACCAGCCATTTGTAATGCATGTGGAACCACTTATTAGCAAAATGAATCTTGTGATGAATCAGAATCAAGAACAGCTCTGCATTACAAAAATATAAACTTTCTGACCACATACTCTAAACATATACAAGGATTTATTCAAGTGTAGCCTTGATGTAAAGTAAGCAAATCCATTTCTAATACCCATAATAAATTAATTAAATTCATCTAAAAGCTTGTGTCTGAGGAAAAATGCCTACCCTGGTCGAGGTAGGTGAGAGTTTCCTCATGCAATTTGACAGCTGGAGAAGTGGCCGCACACCAGATTTATTGAAATGAGGGCGGTTTGGCCACAGAATCAGCTGAGTGTTGCTCCGGCTTGGCCTTCAGCAGTGTAGCTACTGTTTCTCTAAGAAAAATGTATTAAATTACATTTATTACTTCAGTACAGATGGTGTTTCTGTACGAGCATTTAATCACTCATAGAAAAGCTGACTCTTAAAGGTTGTGCAGAAATCAGGAGAACAGAATTGAGGCAATAAAAAACTCTGTTGTGACTCATCACCATATGTAATACCGAATGAAGGGACATTAGACAAATAAACTAGTACACTGGGGCACTGTCATACTGGAACATGTTTGGGTCTCTAATATCAAGTGAAGTTAAATATTAAAACCACAGCATGCATGGACAATCTATATAATTGTGTGACTGTAGCTTTGTGCTAACAGTTTATGGAAGAACTGTATATTAGTATGATGGTCAGGTGTCTACATTCATTTGACTATACAGTGTATAACAGAATAGTGTACATATAGAAAGCTGTGGTGGTCTGTGTGTTTTGAAACCTTTCTTTCATAATCAGGATGAACTTTTTTTTTTTGCGATTCGTATTACTACTGTGGGGTTGAAACATATTGGTAAGGCGTCCCATGCACATCAGTAAAGTAAATCTTGGGCATCTTTGACCCAGTCACCGCACGGCCTGTTCCTACTTGGACCACTTTTTAGTAGGTACTAACCACTGCATACCAACAACCTCTCAAGATCTGAAGTTTTGGAGATTAACTGTTCACTTGCTGCCAAATATATCCCACTGCATAACAGGTGAAATTGTAATATATACAGTTAAATCTTGGATTGCGTTTTGGAAACGTGCTCGTATATCCAATAGAATTTCCCCCTAAGAAATAATGGAACTCAGATGATTCCATCCACAACCCAAAAATATTTCTATAGAAATCACTAATATAAAATATAAAGTAAGAATAAAACAAACTAACCAGCACTTTACCTTCGAAAAGAATTGTGGCTGGTGTAAGACAAGAGAAGAGAGGAGGAGGATGGGGGTTATTGTTTAGGACGACTCACACACACACTAAAGGAATCACTGTTCTGTCGGCAAAGTTGAATCTTAACAAGAACCCTCTCTAATGACACCGGCTTTTGCTTCCTTTGGAGGATTTTGCAGAAATGTGTCGTTGCATTGTTGTTAAACAGATTCATCTCCCGCACTGCTACAGACTTTTTAACCTTTTTCTTGACGAGGGCCGTTGTTGCAGTACAGTTGCTAAAGACCAGTCACTACACTGGGACACAATTTTAAAAATGCTTTTCTTCGCGTGCGCACGGATGTTGAATATATATTAAAACAAAAACTGATATATAAAATATATGCTATTGAAACGAATATAACTTGGAAATAAATTATTGAATAATATTTGATTAAATATGTACGTTTTTTTTTTTTTTACAGATTACTAGCCTATATAATAGTGTTTAAATAAAAAATAATCGTGTAATATTTCTATTACACAATAATTATTTTATTAATAATAAATGCTTTTTCAAGCTCCACTTTTTTCACACGCCAGTAAGACGCAAGACTGATGGGAAATTTTAATTCCCTTTTCCCTGAGGTGAAGACCAGATATTTACTCGTTTCCTACACTGTTCACAGTTCATTTTCACTCCCTGCAGTTTGGAATCACATTTAACATGGCTGAACACCCTGTGCAGTATATTTCGCAGGGTACTTCAGGCCGTTGGAACGCACCTTCAGACTGCGCGTGGGAGATGATTATCCATAATCCCACAGCACAAGAGAGAACAACCATTGGCTACTCGTACTACTCGTATTTCAAGACCTCGCTCGTTTATCATATGAAATTTTATTTTAAAATGTTTCACACCTTGCGAAACACTCGCAGGCTACTTACTCGCAATCCAACGATTCACTGCATATATACAGAGAGCGTAGTATAGGTATACAGATTTACATAACTGGTTCATTATAATTATTAACAATAGTAATATTAATAATAGCAGCTTCTCATATATTTGTTTGTCCAAATCCGGAGTAAGAGACTTAATCCGTAAACCAACTCACCCAGGTATCTGTATTTACTCAGTGTGGATACACATTTCTTAAACATTACTCTCTTTTAATTGACACAATGTGTTGAATTCTAGCGTTCTAAAATGATAAACAGGAAACCTGAGATTTTTTGAGCTCGGCTGAGAAGTACAGTGAAGAGTTCACCTCACATTCCATCGACATTATTATTATTAACCTTATAATATTATGCAACACCTAAAACTAATTCAAACTTTAAATCAAGTTAGAAACAAACTGAACAATTATGTATAAACATAGTGTTACTTCTGATGAAAAGACAGAAGTGCCAGACACACACACACAGTTACTGTCAGGGTTTCGGGTTTATTGTAGGGCAAACAGGTTCAGGTTGCAAATCTATCACACATGGCCCTTTAAAAAGAAAAAAGAAAAAAAAAACAACAACTGTACAGTCATGATAAACGAAAATTAAATGTATAAATACAGATATTAGTGTTACAAGACAAAAACAAAGCTGGAACACGTGCAGACAACAATTTGCTGGAATACTTTCTGTGGTCCCACATGTCCACAGATTATAGAGACCCACTCATCAACTAATACTTGAGTTTCCCCTCAACACTGGCTCGGTTTTGAACTGGACCTAATGAGAGTCTTTCATGTCAGGCCATCATCAGCTCATGGCTACCCTACAAAAAAAGCTGGATATTACCAGGGGAGGTACACATTTTGTATCTTTGCAAAGGACCTACGCTCCATTATGTGGTATGATTTGAAAACTATGATGCTTTCACCCAAAGTTTACAATGTTCCATTTACAATGGAAAGACAGACATAAGGTATTTTAGTCACCTTATTAAGCCCTGTTTAGGTTTTGTACTCGGATGTCACCTTGCTTGGGGAAAGCATTAATACTGTATTTACAGACTAACTGCAGGACTGAGGAGGTGAGGTCTCAAAAACTGTAACAAGGCCAATCACTGGAGCACAAGATGGGCGTGTTCCAAAACATGCAGGTTATTTGCTAACGTGCAAAAGAGTGCAAATCCCCGTTTTTTTTTTGCTTGTTTTTTTGTTTGTTTGTTTGTTTATAACAACTTATGTACAAAAAGCATCTTATAGCAAAAGCTGCAGAGGAAACTGGTAAAAGGTTCAGCCATTAGACAATGCATCTATTATTAATTTATGCCAATTTAGAGAGATTTAACAGTGTATAGACACATTCACTGTATCTATAGCACTTTTCACATTTAAATCAGAGTGAACATTTAATATCAACAGTTTGAATGGCCAAAGTATAATATAGAGAAGGAAAACAAAAATCCCTAAACAATAAGCATTGTAGTGTCGGACATTTTGGCCACCATTAATTGTCCTTCAAAGCAGGAATCACTTCCATTTGCACATTATTTGTTAGCATGTACACAATGTCTTCATTAAGCAGCAGGAGCAGTACAGACCTGTGTCTGGTTGGGATTGTAGTTCATGAGTCTTTAACCAGTCTTCATTCAGTGTTTTTGACTCAAGATGCTCCCAATCATCTGTCTTCCAATGCAATAAAGTGAAGCACCTGTTAGCTTTCATGTGCGACAACAAAATTATTTCAAGCTTTTACAACTTAATTTAAATGATTAATAATTTACATTTTATATTTTAATTCAGATTGTCATTTTCTTGAAAACTGGGATGTCAGCATGTGTGTTCATGTAGCAGTCTATCCAGAATTTTGCAATGATCTTTACAAATACTACAGAAAGGAAACTAAATCTTTTATTAATCAATAGTTTTCCTACAGTTTGAGTAGATGAGTGTTTTAGTGTAATCAACAGCCTGTTACTTCAGCAGTACAGCTTACATTGAATACTTACATAGTGGAATTAGGGTAAAAATAACTAACTCGAAGAGGTTAAGACCTTTAGCTCTGTACTGACCGACACTGGACAGATTACAGGTTTCATGCAAGATATTCAATGCAATAAAATAACTTAGCATGGCACTTAATGTGAATCTGAAGCAGAAAATTTTCACTGAATTCACAACATTCTGGATAGAATACACACTTGGTAGTTTGTCCTTGTTCATTTGGGCCATTATGGTTGGGCAAACCATACCATAAAAACAAACAAAAAGGCTAGCTGACATGCTAAAAGTAAAGCAACTTATAATAAAAATCCATAGACTTTAAAACAGCCTTCAGTTAAATTTTTAGATTCTTTTCTTGGTTACAGGGTATTAAGATCTGGTGGCATTTTATTGTGTTTAAATACAAATTTAAATAAATTTATACACTCAGTCCTACATTTTTGGTTGTCATTTTAGCTTAACTTTAAAATGACACTTGATCTTTTCAATCACATTTAAATCACTCGGCCAGCCAAATGATCCTCCACTAACTCCGATTCAAGTGACATATTAAACCTACACAACTGTTCCCCATTTAAAACAATGTCTAAATCTCAAACACTATAGATTTGAAAAACGTCCACATTATTACATTATTAATGTTAAATATCAAGTAAAATCTTAAAGAAAAGTAACTAGTGCCAGTCCAAAAAAAAAAAAAAAGAACAAAAAAAAAATGAAAATGTGATCCCTATAACTCACTGTTAAACAATTTTTTTACATTCAGCAAACAAGAAATGAAAAGGAATACTGATGGAAATGAACAAAATGTGTGGAAACATTGAGGAAAAAATAAGCATTAAAAAGGAACAAAATGGTCTAAAGGAGGCACAGCTAATATCCCACTATAGAGTACAGAAGCATTGCTGAGCATGCCTTCTGCATTAGCTGTGAGATGACACATCGGATGAGCTACTGCTGTTGCTGTTGGTCGTCTGGGCTCTCTTGATATACAGGTTTAGCAACTTCATCTGTGGAGAAAATATTTAGTGTCACTACGAAATTGCCACATTTAGCATTTTATAGGTACTGTAGCACAATGGATAGATGTCATTAGAAGAGGAAAAAATTTTTTATTTTTTTTAAATGTTGTAAGTAAACTTACAGTCTGTAGCTCACAAACCAAAGGAGAAATGGCAAGTGTAAATTTAAACAGTAACAACAGTATGCAGGACATCTGTATGACCATGGTCCTGCTAACAGTCCAAGTCTTACATGGAAAAAATATGATTGTTTACACTCACATGCTATTCTAGCACTGACAGACTTTCAACAAAAAACACTACTAACATTACTTTTGCATCACATAACTGTGGTCAAAAATGCTTACAAGAGAATACTGTCGAAGTGAAAAAAATCTGTTGTTGACTAGAATTAGGGCAATTGTGAAAACACAGCAAACGGAGTGTAATTAAAGAAAGGCAAGAGTGGGATAGGGAAGTGGGAAGAACAACAGAGAACTTGGTGGTGAGCACATTATTGTACCTTACTGCCCGTGAGCTGTGCCAGGTGGGGTTTGAGCTCCTCACCAATGACAGAATAGATGGCCACCAAGCAAAAGACACTGGCCTTGCGAACACTGCTTTCTGTGTTGTCATAGCCCTGCAGATACACATTAATGGTGAATGACAACTCTGGACACATGCAAACATGGACACAAAAACGTACAACTGTGCAAAAAATAAAAAAGTTTTTTTTTTTTTTTTACTTTGCTGTCCCGGCCTATAATACAATGAAATTATTGAGAGAGCTGAAAATGCATGGAATTAATCTTAAAGCAGAAAGTTGCTGCATGTTCAAGAGGAACGGGTCACAGCCATCTTCCTCCATTATTCAAAAGTCAACCTTTGCTACACAATTTGACCAACTTGTCAAACTTGACCAACTTGTAAATCTAACTTGTTACTAAATCTAACATTAATTTATTAAGTGTGCTGCTTAAACTGGGACCCTCATGTCACTTCAAATATTTTTTGAAAATAGCTTTAGCTTCCAGCCAGAGAGAGCTAGAGAAATCAGACTGTACATTATTTAATTAGAGCTTCAGGAGCTACAGCAGCTGTCTGGTAATGAAGAGCTTCCGAATGCAATTCTGCCTTTTAGACATGTTTATTAAATATTAATTAACAGACTTTTTTCCGTATGAAGAAGCTAAAACCTCACCATTCAATGTATGCGCATCTTGCAGGAAAGTTTTCAACAAATGAAAGTGAGCTTCGTTAACATGTATGCGCCCCCTCTCTCGCTAGACTAAACAGAGATGTAGCAAATCACATGAGATAGAATCCTCTGGTGACCTCTTTCTTTTGAAAAAATGGAGAAATTAACATGTTCATTTTAGTGTGTGCTAGCTCTTGTGAAGTGATTAAAAGACAACTTTGAGTTGTGTTAAATTTATTTACTTATTTTTAATGTTGTAAAAATTTTCAATGAAAAAAAAATGCCAGATAGCTGAAAAATAAAATAAAAGACTTAAAACAGAAAAAGTTAAACCTCCCTGTTTTAAATAGGTTTATATTTGAACATGTATACACAATTTGAAGGTGCATACACAAGGCACTCAATCTTATCCAAATTGTCTACATACCTAAACCCAGCCCAAATCTGATTTGTTAATACTACTACCTAATAACTGATAATTACATTAATTACTACATTAGTACTATTAGTATTGTATAACAGAAAGGTATAATTACTTTTATAAAAAGTATTTTTTTTACAGTATAACTAACCATGCCAGTGTATATGTACATGTGTGTATGAATAAGGTAATAGGACACCATAAACCACAGAACAGATTCTACAACCACGAAAATGATTAGAGAGGAATGATTAAACATTAAACACATCAACATTCTCAAATATTTTTCATAGTGTTCCAAAAATGGACATGGATAGTTAAGGGGACTGTACTGTCTCCTTTTCATCTTCTATACATCTGATTTTAGATATAACTCGGTCATGCCATCTGCAGAAGTTTTCTGATAACTCTGTAGTTGTTGGATGTATAAAGGATGGTGACATCTCTGAGTACCTGTGTGCATAATCACCTACAACTTAACATCTGGAAAAACAAAGGAGATGGTGGTAGACTTCAGGAGAAGTAAGACCCCTGTGACTCCTATATCTATCCAGGGGGAGATAGTGGACATGGTCTCAGAATACAAATATCTGGAAGGTCATCTGAACAACATCTATTTTCTGAGAAGGCTCAGGTCTTTTAACGTCTGCAACACCATCCCTCAGATGTTTTATGAAACCGTTGTGGCGAGTGTCATTTTTTTATGCTGTGGTCTGTTGGGGCTGTATTTTGCAATTTCTGACTTACCCATATAACTTGTGCAATACTTTTTCCTTTTTTCCCCTCACATGTGCAATATCTGTATATTGAATTATGTTTAGTTTGCAACTAGAGATTTACTGTTTTTTTCCCTCCTTCTTGTATAATTTACTACTCTTTTCCATTCCTCCTGGAAAACGACTGTAAGCAACTGTAACTAAGAATAAGCAATTTCCCTCTGGGATTAATAAAGTTCTTTGAATCTTGAATTTGAATCTTTGCCTAATACACATACAAAAAAAATCTCCCATGTTGAGATCTGGTGACAAAAGCCAGTGCATATGGCTGTCATTGTCATATCATTGTCAAATCATCCAGTGTGTTCTTGTTCCACATGGACAGGGACACAAGATGAAAGTCATCAATAGAAAAACATGGGGCACAAACCATACAATCAAAGTGACCCCACAGCAAAATGGAGCTGTGCATGTAATAAATGTACACGTAAATATGATTGTTGGTTAAAAAATCAAATTTCACTTCTCCTAATCCCTTATAGCACACAACTGGTAGGTTGTTGTAATAGCCTTTGTCAGAGATACTTCCTTATAATTCCTTTTAATTTTAAATTAATTAGTTTTGCAAGCGAGTATTAATAATACAAGCATCAGAAACTCACTTGTAAGAGGCCAGGAATAATGTCTGGCAACAGCTGATGAAGAGAATCCTTGGCAATTCGTTCTACAACTTTTGTCTGCATTTTAATAGCTGCCAGGTTGATGGGATAGTCTGCAGTCTGCACAATGGGACACAGAACTTTGATGCACTGCTCAGGATGGATGGAGCCAGCCAGTGTGGATGCAGACTCTTCAGCAGCTCTTACCACCTTGTAAGTACAGAGAAAGTAGAAAGCTGTTGAAGCCACTGTAGGTTAAACCCTTATTTTATACAATTTAATCTTCCTTGTATAAAATAACTTGATGCAATTTAGTTAAAAGACTGTAACACAATTGTATACCCCTAAATCTTAGGATTGTATCAGAGTGCTACAAAATCATGTGACTCTGGTGAGTAAATACAGCAGTGGTACTAAATAAATTGTGAGTGTGTCGTAGCGGCACAGGTGTGCTCTATGGTTCGTTCATTTATTCAATTGTTTTAGGCGCTGTATGTTTCCACTGGTGCAGGTGCTGAACTTTACCTGGGATTAGAAATCTGGCTGGTTAATTGATGTTTCACAGCATAACTTATGAGAAATGCCTGGCTTGATTCATCTAAATTATGCAGTAGACTTGAGCAGGAAAGGCTCTTGTTTTCATTAATAAAGCTTATAGTAAGTTAACTTGGGCACAAGATCTTTTTTAAGAGGCAAGTTTATACAGTGGTGAATAAAAATAAAGACTAGATCAAGTAACTGGTTAAGGTCAACCAAAAATAACGCTTGAGAATTCTGCTTTACTTAAAATGGAGATTGTAGAACAAAAGAATGTAAAAAAAAAAAAAAACGCGTTACCTCTTTATGAGAGTCTTTGTGTGCCTCTAATGTCTTCATGATGGTGAGTTCTGCATAGTTCTTGAAGCGAGCTGGCTGAATCCTTAGGATTTCTTTTAAAACACGCAGAGCCATAGCTCGAATAGTGTGCTGTAAGGACAAAATGAAGCAGAATGTAAATTACCCAGTCAGGGAGAGGAAGGGGAAGTGTGTCATACGATGTTTATAAAGGAATGGAGAACTGTGAAAAAACATTCAGTTTTTGGAGGAAAACAAACAAAACCTCATGTATACAATGTAAGGCAACTGGTATCCACCTACTCCCCAACTGCCAAAGGAAGCACAAATTACTCTACACATTTTTTACATGCTATGGAACAGGAGGGACTCCTGTTTTTGCACATCACAGCAAAGTTAAGTGTAAATGGCTGTCTAGTTAAAGTCTCACATCTTTGTCTCCAAGAGTCTCCAGGAGCAGCAGCAGGATGGTTTTAAAATGCTCGTCCCACACAGCTAGGCTGTCTTCTCGGGTGATCTTCATCAGTTCCACCAGCGCCCCTTTTCTCTCCTCCACTCGCTCATTGTGATTAGACAGCTCTTTCAGCAGGTCTGCCACCAGGTCTAAATAATCCAAAGCAAATTCAGCAAAAAACAACAACAAAACCAACCAAACAGGCAAGGGACCAGATATATATATATTTTTCAGTTTTTTACCTACTGGACCAATTTGTAGCGGTCCAGTAGCCGCAGACACAAGTAAACAACTTGGATTAGTATTTCCTTGGATTTGTACACAGACATTTGCTAGATATAACTCTAATTATATTACAGATATAAATCCAAGCTCTGTTAGTGTTTGCCTACAACAACAAAAAAGCAATGATATAAAGGCAGGAAAAAACTTTATGCAGTAATAAAGAGCCACCACCAAAAGTTCTATCATATTAAGTCCTTGCACAATATTAGTGACTCTCACACACTGCTAGTACAGAAGCAGCCATGCCACCAAAGATGAGATGCGGTAAATGGAAAACACTGGTATGAAGCAGACTGACAAAGGACAAAACAGAAATTTCAAATTTTTGTTGCTCGGAGGGAAAGCCTGTTATTCTACTGAGTCGGCCTTTACCAGGAGCAAAGCCCTTGGAGAGCACCATCTTGTTCTCACTGCACTCCTGCCGACGGCCTGTAGAGAGGGAAGGAAAGGAGGAGGGAGGACAGTAGGGATGTGATGACCAATACTAGGTGAAACCCACATTCCTTGATCCCCAACTACCCCTTGAGTCTTTATAAGAAGAGTACACATGAAAAATAAAGTCCAATTCCTTAAAGGGAGCATAAATACATCTGTTTGTCTTATTTATTCAAAATCTTTTAAATCTATATATAACCTTCCATGTAACTATCTTGGTGCAGTTTTCCATCTCATGCCTCCTTGTGTATCAAGGCAAAACAAATTTGATGCTAAAATACATATTTCTGTCACAGCCAAATACCACATAAATGTTTTTTTTTTTAAATCTTCATTCTTTACCCTTCCATTCCAGACTATCGCTTGCTGCACTAAAAATCTTTTTTCCATGCTCTATACGGTTTCACTTTGATGATTTAACACAGATAGCAATGACCATATGGAGTGGTATGAAACAGACAAGGTGAACAGAGCAGAACTGAATTAATGGAGGAGTGCAAACTCACAATCACGGAACTGTTCCACATCATCATCAAAGACAGCCTCTTTCAAAGCGCTCTTATCATAACCACCAATGGTGTCTCCGTAGCCATACGGAGCGAACTCTCGTGTCCGTGGTCCAGCAAAAGACCGTGGAGAGGGGGTGTTGAGCAGAGATGTTTTGTTATCCAAGGCAGTGCGTCCTCCCTCGACTATATCCAAACCTAACCGAGAATCTGATCCAGGTGACGCAGTCTCCCGGCCAACCTGGGGAAAATTGTGTTCAGAAAAAAAAAATTTTATCACCCAAATAAATTCACAAAATATAAGCATGTATGTAGTGTCGCTAAAGCTGCTCTTGGAATGGGAAAAAAAATGAATCCCACTTAGTTAGTTTTTAAAAATAATTTAAAATTATAAACTGTTTCAGATTTTGATATACAGTAGATAGGGACGGAACAGTTTTTTTTCCCCCGTTAATACTGTTTATGACATGATAAAATTTCACAACACCACAATTACATGTACAACAATGGATGGATATAGAATATGTTATAGAATATATATTTGTCATTTCCCATTTCTGACACTGGTTTGTTTGAATATTTAAAGAGGACCCGTATATGTAGGTAAAAAAAAAAACATTTAATTAACTTTTTAAAATATTTTGGCTGATCTGTGCATCTCTCTGTAGATTTAGTGTTTAGGTACGGTTTTAAATCCTGCATTCTCCACTATAAAATACGAACCTCCCAGTCCCTGCAGTGATTTCTTTAACCTGGCTTAAATCAGTGAGGAAACGATCCCTGAATGTAGTATAGACGTCATGCTGTATGTGTGCTCACATGCACAGCTGAAAGACATTATCTGAAACAAATGAGAATCAACTTCCTCCAGTCTGCAATTGACTGGTTTTGAGATGCAATGTGAGAGTACCTACCCCATCATCCTTCTTAAATTCACGTCTGACTGGCTCATTAAGGTCCTCCTCGCTGCGATATCTAAAGCTCTGGATAGCCTCTGTTACACCACGCAGTGAACTGTAGATTTCATCAGAGTTCATATTCTCTGTGTCATACTCCAGCATACTGTCCATAAGAAAAGGGAGAAAACGGAAGTCAGAGTTATGATGGATATATATACAAAGCAGAAAAAGTATTGTGACAAATCATTGTGAAGGATCATGGGGTAACATGGGGTTGACAATTGAATGCACATGCACTATTTTGAGACAAAGTTGTAGAAGAAAATCGTAGATTCCGCAGCACAAACTGAATAAGGTCAGTCAAATGTTATTAATTTCAAACCAAATGTGCTGGATTATTGGCGGTTTTGCTGAATTAAATTCTTAGGAGGCCATCACACTGAGCTACATTCCTGTAGCATCCCTATACATCCTCAGAAAACTGGGTGAATGCTGTAAGAATAGGTTATATAACTTTGCAGGGACATGGCAAAGGACGTAGTACTCTCTTTGTATTATTGACGGTTTTAATGGGGGTGGAGCGTAGTGCGATTTGATCGGACATAGAAATAATAAATGTTTGATCTCACTGGACATGACGAGAGCATGATCATGCACATGATAGGAAATTAGTGACAGTATAGATGAATTGAAAATTTGACAGGGATGTGGCTAGGAAATAATATGGACTTAAAATGCACTTAATATGGACTTATTGATAAAAAATGCACATTTTTTCGGTTTGACCCCACTCCCACTTTTTTTTTGCAATTTTTAGGATGCAGTGTGAACTTGATGGTCTTCGTCAGAGTGTGACAGCCCCCTAACAATTGCAATAATGTTATGATCGGGCTTGTCCTGAGTGGATGGGGTCTTAGCACCCATGCTGTCCCCCTTACATTGATAACCTAGTGGCTGAGTTACCTGGGGGAGAATGCGCAGCGCAGGGCCCTGAGGGAAGGGGCAGGGACTGAGGGCTGAGATGGAGGAGGTGCTGGGTGCTTTGAGAACCCATCGACACTCCAACCCCACAACCGACTGTGCCCAAAGATCAGCCAGAGAGAGAGAGAGAGAGAGAGAGAGAGAGATGGGCCAGGAGAGGAAATAAAAGATACATGACAGGCAGGACAAGAG
>JAQMYK010000035.1:14182111-14197734 GCA_030014345.1 Clarias buthupogon | reverse complement strand
TTGGAGTTTTTTGGACTGATGATTTCAGGGCTATAAGGTATAGGCTGTTATGATCCATCAGTGCCTGGTCCAATTTACTCACCCAGAGGAGTGAAACCCCGAGCAGGGCTGGTATCGCGGCTGCTCTCGCGACTTGTGTCACGGCTGCAGCCCTGACTCATGCTGGGGCGCGGAATGCGACTGCTCCGGGCTAGCATGCGGTAACGAGAAGCAGGAGGAAGAAGGGCTTTACCATACAGCTCAGCTGTTAGGACACAGGTTAGCGCTTTAGTTAGGTAGTCATCGTGCCACAATTAGCACAAGAATAAGTGTTGGAAAGAAAGGGACTGTGTTTCATTTCAAAGGTTAGACATAAAAGCAAAAGCTGGTGACTTTTGGTTTTGGTTAGCATTAGTCTGCCAAGGCAATTAATGTAAAGAATGCATGTTTGGGTATTGTAATATCAACAAGCAAAAAACACATCAAAACAATGCAATCTAAGATATAAATATGGTTAGATTATATACAGTGATCACAAAGATACTAATAAGCACAAACAGATTCTGGTTAATCATCCTTACCATTATTCAGTAACAGGTAAACCAAAGAATAAGAAAGCAGTGAGAAACTAGTTACACAGTAAAAGCATTAGCATCTTAATTAACAATCTAAATCAAAGGCGTGGAGAGAGGCATCTCACCACTCTGCGCAGATGAGATTATATTGAGCAAATGATACTTTACAGGCTACGTCTCTAATTTTTATTATTATGGAGTATACACTGATTATATAATATTTCAAATGGCTTTAAACACATTTTTCTTTTCAAACACAAACTACTTTAAAGTTAAAATAATATTTTCCATGACTTTTGTTCTATGTTTTGTTATAAGTATTTAGATCTCAGACACCGTGTAGGTCCTTACCTATGCCCAGTCTGTTTGGGCTGGTCTCTCGGCTACAGCCCTGGCTTCTAGGGACCCTAGCTCGTTTGTCTGAAGGTGTAGAAGCCATGGCTGGGGTACGTGGGACTCTACCGTATGTGTGACCCAGCAGCTTTCCTGGAGAACTGGAACGGCTTCCCGCTACAAATGCCAAAGTAATAGAAAAAGCCTGGATCAGAGATTAACTTCTTTTCAATCTCCATCCAAGCTAAAGAGTAAGAGTGCTTCTCATATTTCACAGTCAACAGATCAACTGATCTTACAATATACACAAAATTGCAATTTTCACATAATGAATCGTGCTTGTACATGTATATCTATGATACTGCTTTACCTACATGACAACCATTAGACATGGCAGCTTTGATGGAATGCTTTAAATGTAACCATATTTACAAAAGGATCTACGTAGAGTACTGGTGGGAAGTTATTAAGACAAGAAACTATACACCCATAACTCTGACACAAATACACAGAGGCAATAAACAAACCAGGAAAAAAACTACTGAAAATAAAATCTGGTGATAAAACATCACAAGGGCAGAAATAAAGACAAAATTTCTCCACTGGGGCTGGAAGGGGAACAACATAATCGCTATATATGGTATGATGAGACCAAAGCAAGGGAAGGTCATGCAGGATGCTGATCAAGGGTTGATGATGTCTCCGCTTTGCACAGATGATTGTGGGGGCTTACCACCAGTAGGGTTAGCTGATCTGGATCCTTGTATATGAAGGCACGCCAAAGGATAGGTGAAAAGTTACAAAAGAAGCTCAGTGCAACATGATTACCCAGCATGCATCAGGTCAAATGTAATTAACTCATGCATTAGAGAAATTAACTCTCAGAAGACATTACGTCACTAAAATGAACATTAAACATCTGAAACTGGATGCTTATCTGTGTTATAATAACACAGAACACAGCCAAGAGAGATGATTAATCACTAGAACAGAGGAACCATACTATAAGCGTATGCTTTTTTTTTTCCTTTCTGAAAATGAAGATGGTGAATTTGGCATGGTGGGCTGTACAAATGTGAATTTAGCTGTTGGAGTGGCTGCTTCAAGTGTGCAAAAGGTATGGATTTGGTGCACTTACGTTGGGACTGAGACACAACCTTAGCCCTGCTCCGGCCTCGGCTGTCTGTTACTGTAGCATTTGCACCTACAGTGTTTCCGGAGCTCTGCCTTCTGGTGCGCACGCGACCTGAACACAAAATAGGCAGAAGATATAACATTAGAAAAAGTTATGAGCTAAAGGAATAGGACAGGCACATGGGGGAAGAAGGAGAAACAGGACTTGGATGAAAAGAAACAGACATTAAAAACAGGACAAGATTTACAAATTTTGAAAGTAAAGAAGTTTCAGTACAAGGAGTGTGGACATGCTCAGCAAAAATGCCAAACTGCATTTAAATAAATAATAATAATGCGTTTGTATAAGAGACATACCACGAGTAATGTCCTGACAATCCAGTGAAGTGGCTAATTTGAAGTATGCTTTTGATCGAAGCTAAACTGACAATGTCATGATAGTGTTTTAATGATCTGTATTAAAGTTTATGGAAAAGTCCTTAAACGGAGTTTAATTACCAAATAAAGCAGAAAAATTATATAAATGAGAAATTGTCCAAGGATTCTGAAGGTCACTTTTAGTCTCAGACAATCTGTCTGGTACAAATAGTAAAAAAGCATTTGGGTCTTAAATTATAGAGTTAAAAATCAACACAGTACTATGAAGGTGCCAGTAATGTAACTGTCCAAGTAACAGCTCAGCTTGGACTTGTGACAACAATCAATCAGAGACCCAAAATAAAAATTCATTCAATTCAGTAGACTGCTGCTCCCTATGAAATAGTTTTTGACAGGGTTGAGGCATCATGCACACAAGACATGCAGAAGTAGAGCAACTACATGTAACTTCTTTTAACACACAGGGGAAACATGAACACTCTGCCTATAGACCTCCAAAGGACTGAGGTGAGGCCAAAACACAAACACACATATTACAAACACAAATCTTACCATCTATTTTACCAGGTGTACCATCTTTTGGGCAAAACAAAAGCAGGGGAGTGAAGAGAGGAAGTATAAAAGGTTAGAGTCAGTTAGTTTGGAAGCATGGAAGACAGGGCTGTAAACCATGAGCGGGCTTGAGTGGAAGCAGAGATAAATAAAGGTTATTGACTGCAAGCAAAGGAAGATAGCATTGACTGATATTATGTGTCATTTCAGGTAACAGAATAAAACATCACAGAAGACAACAAGCAGAAATATATAAAAACCCCAAAATGACCAAAGCAGCTAGGAAAGGCAATATCTCAAAAATTCCACAGAGGGGGGGGAAAAAAGTCACAGTGAAATAATGAATAAAACCATAAACTAATAAGTATAATGTTGCTCATAATTTAAACTGAACTATTTTGGGTGCGCGCCTGAGAGACCGTCTGGCAGGAGGGAATTCAGTATCAGTTATGAATTTTCAAAAGCAACACAGGGATAACCAAGCACAACACATCCCTGACATTGATGGTTATTTGTTCCTCATCAGAGCACAGCTTAATAGCACCTAAGGTAGCCATCAGCTTTATTAATGAGCTGCTAGAACCATAAAAGCCAACGGTTTTATGGACATTCCATTAAAATTCTCTAATTAGTGTTAAGAGCGAAAAAATTATTTCCAACGGCTTGGCACGCTGAGCTTGGGATCTTACCCAGGGAGGCATAGGATCCTGGGGGGAGGGCTGCAGCTGAACTGAAAGGGGAAGGAGAGGGATGAGAGGGCACAGCGGGCATCCGGGACTTGGCACTGGCAGCAGCATTCACATCGATGTCACTGCGTGACCGCTGAAGTGAACCAGGGGTGGACGGTGTTCTGGAGCTCACCACCTTACCTATTAAATACATACGCAATCCAAAAGTTAGCTTAAAAAATAAATAAATAAAATAAAATAATCACATCACACAGCATTTACTTGAAATAACAAAGTTATGTTACATGGTTCAACCGGTGACTAAATTTTACACAGGAGGCAGCAAAATGCTTACTTCTGCTCATGCTTCCTCCAATCACACTCCTCACAGAAAGTGGTCGACTAACCCGGAAAAACAAAAAGGTGAAGTTATTTGTCAGAAACATTAACAGTTATGGAACTGCAAAGAAAGAGAACAGCGACTACAAATGAGCAATTTTCACCGGGTAAAACATTTCTGTAAAAACACTCGACATTTAAGAGTACGGACAAATACACTGGCAAAGATGAACATCTGTGAGACTTTCTGGCAGCAGCGTGAGGAGATTAGTCTTTGTGATGGATTAAAGCAGACAGGGGTGCCGTGGCTACAGAACCCAAACAGGTTGAATTCAAAAGAGTAGACAAGTTATTCACACAACACTCCCTGTGTTTTGTTCAAAATTTAAACACATTTAATCTTAAAGAATCTACAAATTAACAGTTAGTATAATCAGGGATCAACAGCCTTCTGTATATTTTCATATATTGGCTGAATGCGAGACATTTACATTGGTCTTCCTTGGTGATTAATGTACTTTCTAGTTTTGTAAACAGCAACCATGGTGATGATGCTTTTGTTTGCTCCAGCTGAGCAGTAAGTAAAAACATTAGTGCACCTGCTCCGGCACACTGAGCGATAAATGCAGAATCATGATCTCACTTTCTTTAAACAAGCAAGACAACCAAGCAGATGCCAGTCTGAGAGGAGATAATTGCCTAATATCCAGGAACAAAATTAATATGCTAACAAAATCTAAATTAATCAAGGGGCATGCTCCTTCTGCCTTGATTGTGCAATTTTAAAGGAGCAAATACACAGCAGGATTGTTGACAGGAATGACTACATAATGCTACCAGGGGTACAAGTTTAAATAAAAAAAAAAAAATAAAAAAAAAACAGCTTCTAAACTGTTTTTAAAAGATATCATTCTTTTAACACTACATGTAAAATGCATGACACCTCTGGCTATAACTACATCACAGGCAGCTTGAAAATTGGTGCAAAATATCAGTACAAGAATTATACATCCTATATATTCTGCATATACATCCTGTATATTATGTTTGTCAAAGGGTATGGGTATCTGTTTGTACGTGTCTCACTTGAGGCTCTCCTGAGAGCTGGAGGAAGACCGGTCCGACTGAGGCAGGGACACAATGCTGTCAGAACTCTTCAGGTAAGATTGAATAGCCTTCTGATAGGTCGACTCCAGAGCCTGAAATAGGTGTTCTGCCTCACGGCTGTAGTGAGCATGAAATCCCCAATAACATCTGGACACACACAAAACAATATAAATAATTAAAAAAATAAATCAACCAACTACCACAATCCTTAATGAAAGTTGTACCATAATAAAAGTAAATGTTCTGACATAATGGCAGACTTACTTTCTGGCTATAGATCTGGCTTCCGAGTCAGCATCATGAATTCCTTTCTTGATGGTCTCAGTGAGAACTGCAACATGCCTAGGAGAATACGGAAACATGGTTAAACACACTGAAGCGAATGCAGAAGGCTCACGCCAATCGCTGCGCTCTCTATGCTAAAAACCCTTTACAGACAAGCTGTTTGTATCTTTTGAAACTTCTTGGACCTGTACTGGTCCTTTTGAAACTCCCAATTCACAGCAAAAGGAGCCCAGAGAGAAAGAAGGGAGAGTGGGAACCCAGCCTTCTTTATAAAAGGGCTCTAGGGAATATTGCCATGGAAACAGGAGGGACGCATGGTTGCTGCTTACTCCTGGCTCATCAATTAAGTCTTGTGGAAAGACATATTTCTCATCTGTTCAACCAAGATGAGACGAGTAAAATTAAATGCTGCCCACCCTGGGGCTGAGGAGGTAAAGTGGAGAGAACATGGGTAAATGCACACACTTCACGTGATTGGAAATAGAGAACTTTATTATTGTGTTTTTCTTTCATGATCTGCATTATGAGAGGAACGTTTTTGTTGTTGTTATTGCTTTGTGTCGCACTCACCGTTCTAGTGTGTGGGTCTGCCATTCTTGCAACAACAGTTCTAGGAATTCATAACACCGTCTGAAAGGGAAAACATTTAATTTCTAAATTGTTTAAAACATGTAAAGTTTTTTTAAAATAATAAAACAATGTTAAATTTAATTCTGAAGTAGCCTATTGTTACATTAAACAATGTTTAGGAGCTTACCTTCGTACTGCCACTGATTTAGATGTGCAGTTACTGGTGATAATTGGGATAAGACGAGGATAGTGTGTATGCTATGAAGAATATAAATAAATAAATAAATAAATTTATTTATTGTGCTTTGTCCTTAACTAATGATTTAGACTCTAACTTTCATTATGCTGATTTACAAATAATTGACAGAATTAAATAGCTGCCACAATTAGAGAATTTAACTAACTCATTAGATTTAACTACAGATCCGAAATGTAAATGATTTTTTAGGGCAAAAATGCAGTGAAAATGCTTACCCGTAAAATAAGACGAATCACAGCCACGCCGGAGGTGGCCATGACTTTGGCGCTGTTAGGCACAAGATTGAGTAGCGTGGGCATGATAGCCTCTGCTCCATGGTCAAATTTGTTTCCGAACACTAGGGACACATGTCTAAAAGGGCAAAACCAACTTATCACTAAAATGCTTGATTAAACATGGAAATAGAAATGTATCAGCCAGGCATCTGCTTGACAGTAAAACATGAAGTTTGTTCAGATATCCATCAGCATGTGGCGTTTTAGAAACGCACTTCTCTACACTTCACTCGCCACAGTTTCACATCATTACAAATACATTAAGATACGAAAAACTGCACGGAAAATATGTTCCATCACAGCAATGAATCCACACCACAAGTTTGCAAACATGAGTTCTGAGATGATGTGTTACAAGAATATGACAACACTTCTGGCATTTAAAAATAATATACTAACACATTTTTAAGGTAAACAACCTATATGTCAATGGCAAAACATCAAAAACACAAACCCTAGAGTGATGCAGGCCTCCCGAACCACTTGAGAACGCAAGTCTTTCGCGGAGAGCTTGAAGGCACCTTCCAAAAGTCGTAGCTGTTGAAGAAACCCTTCGTGTTCAGCAGCTCCTGCTAGGAGCAGCGAGCGGATTTTCTTCAGCTGGTGCAAGGAGAGAGAGAGAAAAACGTTGATACTTATAGTTGCATGCAGTCATAGAAAAAAATATTTATCTTAAACCACAACAATTTGTTTGTTCAATCAGGATGAGACAGGTTTCCTCTCAGAAAATGTTTGGTTTTCATTTATCTGTTATGAGAAACTTCTGTCTTACAAGTACATGTTTGTCAATAGTGCATTATAATAAACCAGTGATTTGCTATGCAATGACAATTATTTTCTACACTCTGTAGTTGTAAAAAACACCTTTTAATCAATTAGATTAAAGACTTCAACAGAGCAATGTTATAGATTTATTCATATATAACTGCAGCTACTGTGTATAAAGTATTACACGAGCAGTGCAAAAACATGCCAACCATACATGTATTGATGTAATTTTATTGCAAAACCACCATTACTCAATGACAATGTGTTAAATTCAGTTAATTAGTGGTATTCTTAATCACAATCTTTATCAGACCTAAACCTTTAGGGAGGTACATCATCTTCCATAGGCAGAATGATATAATGTGCAAGTGAGGCAATCATAAGCATCACAACGAAGAGACTTGAGCATCACTTACAGCAGCAACTCTGTGCTCCCAGTCATGTTTATCATCTGACAAGACCTCGCGGATCTTAGTTATGGAGTCTTCAAGTTCTCTACTGGAATAGATCTGTCAAAACAACATTGGTTACAGTTTCTTCCAAATACTCGACAGAAGAACTAAACAGTTTTTCCACACTTTTCCATAATAGTTGAACATTATTTTCTCCTTTATTTAGTCTGGGGTCCATACCCACCCAGTAATTAGGTCTTCCAACTACCAGGCCAGGTGAGTAAAAGTCATTACGTGCTTCCGGTTAGATAATGCATTTCTGTACTGCTGTTCCACACTTAGAGAAAAGCACTATCTGGCCCCTTCCAAAGAATTTTGCTTACAGATCCCCACAACTGGCTAGTGCTTCTGTGATTAATAGAGGAGGGAGCATCTGCCACCCCTGTCAAGTTGAGAGCATAGCCAATTATACTCACTTGTATTCTTGGCCCTGAATGTCTGTCGTATCAAAAGGATTTGACCTTGCAATCTTTGAATCATGACCTCCAGGAAGAACACTGTTGATCGTCAATGCACCTAACTAACCTGCACAGTTGGGACATCTTCAAACGCCTTCATAAAATCTTCTTCATCAACAGCTCCCGCACTGGCTCCCTCTTTTCCTGTGGTAAAATATAAAGTGTATATATAAAGTACATTTATTCTCCATTAAAACTCTAAATTTACATTACATTTAGGCATTTGGCAGACGCTCTTATCCAGAGCGACTTACTTTTTTTTTTTTTTTATCTCATTACACATCTGAGCAGTTGAGGGTTAAGGGCCTTGCTCAAGGGCCCAACAGTGGCAACTTGGTGGTTGTGGGGTTTGAACCTGGGATCTTCTGAACCATAGTCCAATGCCTTAACCACTGAGCTACCCCTGACCCTGACCCTAAATAAATTGGATTCTGATCTACGCAGGGCAGTTAAATCTATGAAGGTTCCTCTTTTGTGTGATATTTAAGGATTATAACATTGCATGTTGCATTCATTACATGGATAAACGAAAAAGGTTTTATTCCTCTTAAATCATAGCAATTTGGTTTTCATTTATCCATTATGAGGAACTTCCGTCTTACAAGCACATTTGTCATTAGCGCATTATAATAAACCAGTGATTTGCCATGCAATGACCATTAAGTTCTGCACTTGTAGAATCTGACCAATCAGATTTAAGACTTCAACAGAGCTACGTTATAGATTTTTTAATGTATAACTGCAGGTGCTGCGTATAAGCATTACCCAAGTAATCCAAAAACATGACAACCCATACATATCTTTTAATGTTGTAATTTTATTGACGACTACACAAAACCACCATTACTCAATAACAAATTAATTTAATTCCCTTAGATTAGTGGTATTAATCACAATCTTTACCAAGGCTAAAACTCTAGGGAGGTTCATCATCTTCATATATCAAACTCTCAAAGTCTAGAAAATCACAAAATTTAACCATGTGTAAAAAAAAATGTAATCCAGATTACCGGCAGCTCTGGGTGTTGAGGCAGAACTGGGTCGTCTCATTGAGCCCATGTTTCCTCCTCGCTTGCTGCTGCTGGACAAAGCTTTAGATGACGTGGAAGAGGAGGACCTGCCTCCATCCACAGAGTCCTCATCATCAAAGTTCTTATCTGCACAAAAAAGGTTCAATTTTGAGTCTCGTGCTACCAAACATTTTCATCATTTACAATCAATATATGCTTTCGTGAGTGTTATGTTGTGGTATTCTAGGATGGCATTTTACAGATTTGACCAGATACATTTTTTCAAGAGCAAAGGAAATTTGTACATGTTTTGTTTATACCTATATGAGTAACGAGGCAAAATGTTTTTAAAGGTGCTGCGCTATGTTCATTTTTATTGTTCGCTGACTCTGATTATTGATTCAAACAGTGACAGAAATTCTTTACCATGTGAGCACAACACCAGAATCAATAGTTCCTGCTAAGTGCAACAAAACAGAACATTCATATGTGTAACAGTGTTAGGTACAGTAACCCACTGGATACTGCTATACATAGGGAGCAAAACTCAGACGCTCCATCCTGGTCATTACCCAAAAGCTTCTGGGCAACAACAAAGGTTCTCTGTTCTGTTAAGATTATCAACGGACATATCAGTATTAGAAGAATATTACAGTATTTACTCATCTGGAAACAAATGATGCTGTCATTTGTTGATGATTTACAGCTACTGACCTTACTGGAACATAAAACACTTCAACACTGTACAACTGGTGGATTTTATTAATATTTTTCATGTTCAGGCATTTGGAATCAAATTTCTAAATTCTTACAATGAAAATGCTGGTAAAAAAAAAAGAACGAAACAAGTTGATTTATGTACATGGTAAATTAATTTTCCACATCAAGAGTCATTTGGATGGAATGTCCTAAAAAGAGCAAAGACCATCAACCATATAAAATTCTGACTGAATCGCTCTAAATAGCACTTCATCAACTGGCAACTCGAAATGTAAAGCTGATTAATCTACAGGAAAGCAGAACTCCATTACCCAGGACTAGTGCAAGGACAAATTGCACTACACACTTTATCCATATCCACATTCAGTTTATCTACCAGGATTGCACACAATTCGTGGAGTGATTTGTACAACCTAACAGCAGTTGTGACATGGATGTGTCACATTTGAGCTACAGTAGATCTTAAATCCACATCATAAACCCTAACATAACAACAGGTCATAATTCTAATTAATCATACACACTAAATGCATATAAAGTGCAACAAAAATATATATATAAAACCCAAAAATGTATTTTATTGTAAAGTGGCTATATTATTATTATAATTAGTTTTTTTTTACATTTTTCAAAGAGGATAAAAAACAAAAAATTTGTGCAATAAAAAGTGCTCATTTAAAAAGTGCTCATTTAAAAAGTGATACTGCTCCCTCTTCTGGACAGATTTTAAAAGTGTACTACTGTGGTGATAAACACGTATCCAAGAATAAAGCAGTAGTCATTTTGGCTAGTTCTGCATATCAAAGCAGCCTGGTCACATTCCTATAACTAGGGCCAAAATAAATTACACGGACGATGTACAAAATCTGAAACCATCAGACAAGCATATCTTTCTGTATGTCCGCGACAAAGTAAAAAGGAAACGCCATTAGCGAAACAGGACGGAGATGGGCTAATCCTGCAGTATCCTGCTTTTGACAGTGATGGTTGCTGCCCTTTAAATGCCAGTCACAACTGAGAGTGGGACAAAAAGCAAATAATTCTAACCCAATAAAATACAAACAAATACAACCCAAACAAATACAAATTTTAAAGTATAAAAAATAACAATAATAAAAATTACAACTCCTAAACACACTGCAAAATCCACAGTCCACAGACAGCCAACAAAGCAGCCACTGGACGTTTTTTACTTTGTAAAAATTTTACATCCTAACAACAAAGACTTTCTTTCTTCGCAGTGTTATACTTTTCAAGAAAGTGCCAAATTTGTAAAATAAAACGTATTTTTTCCTATCCCATGAGCTTATGAGACTCTGAATATATGACATGTCAAGCCAGCTGTCAAAACCCATTCACCAAAATGTCCTGATATTCTCTACTTCTTAAGAATGTATGATGACGTTTGCAAAATATGAGTGTGATCTAGGGTGTGATCTAGTGTGATTGCCATCTATGGTATATTGTATGTGTAAAACAAGTGAGAAAATCCAAACATCAATATCTGACAATTATATTTCATTTTAAGCATATTTCCCATACAAATAAAAGAACAACTTGCTAGAAGATCAAAACCCTGTTTTATATGTTGTGTGCTCCAAAAGACACATTGAATGTAAACACTGACTGGGACAGGAGACAAAAGCAAGGTCAGACCTGTCAGAGGAGAAAATCTGTATGCAAACTGAAACAAACATGTTTTGCATTAAGTAAATAGACGAATGGCAGAAGTAAAGAGGAATGTCAGACTGTGTGCACAGACATCACCAGAATGTATGCACCAACAGACAGTGAAAAGATAAAAATAAAGAATTTTGCACATCATACATTTTTTTAAAGCCTTAAATTTACCCTGAACCTAAGGAACAACCAACCTTGTTACAGTACCAATGTATAGCGCAGTGACCATTCTTCAATATGTTCAGAGAATAAACACCAGAAGTTAGAAAATCTCCGCTGACAGAAAGGGCTGAGGATATGAGCACACAACAGGGGAATGAGGATTGTCTTTACTTGTAAAAGGATTATAGGAGCACTAAACTACGTATATATTTATATTTAATAGAATAGAATATAGATTTACATAAAGCAATCAAATACTTAAACTACCTTAAGAGATATGTACAAAAAATGCACTAAATCTAAAATAAATGTGAACTGGTGTGGATATAACCAACATTTTGATGATTTGTCAAATACACTGTAATGATACAGTCTAATCCTTAAGCTGACTTTAATAATAATAATTGAAGGTTAAGAACATTGCAGTGTTAAAGTAAAGGTATTCACCGTCATCTGTTCTGTTTCAACCATGACACCTCATCTAAACAATCAGCTAATAAACACAGCAGCAATTAGCACTTATAATAAACAAAACACATTTAAAGTGACGATCCTAAAATATTTACATGATTTACATGAGAGTCGCAATATTTTCTCATGTCTGAGAAAGGAGGAGTTTAATAGCTGTTCATCCCTCCTCTTTTACCCTTATCACAGAAACACAGAGCCCTTTGGTGAGTCACAGACACTTGCCTGGATTTTCATGTTCATTAAGTTCTATCATATATGTTACACAGCACATCAGAAAGTGAAATAATATTCCTTATTTTCCTTCACTGTGTTTGGATCAGACCAAAAGTACACAGTTCTCTTCAATTACACCTGAGAATGGTTTGCCGTGAAAAATGCCGAATTAAGATGGTCACTGGCCATTAAACATCAACTCTATTCTCTACAACACACAGTGAAATCACTTAATTGCTCTACTCCTTACCTTCTGAAGTTGTCATACTGTAGTGCAAGTCTTTAGTTTTTTTTTTTTTTTTTTACTTATAAGCAAGCAGACAGATAGTATCAAAAACAAAGCTTGGGCTCTTTGAGAGCTTCCCTCTGCTGTTCTGTCTTTCTCCCTCCCTTTCCTTCCTTCTGCTCTGGTCTTGTGACTGCACAGAATACAAAAGCCACCCCACTGTGCTAACGAAAAGCTGGAGTTACTGTGTGTGCTAGAGTTGTATGTAAACAGTCATTTTCTTCTTTGTTCACAGAAAGCGAACTTATGTCACCGGATGCATTCCACTCATTCCTCCATAAAAATGCCCCGAGGCCTAGAACAGCAACAGTCAACTACTTATGTTAAGAGTGAAAAATATTTAAAGATGAGCCCTGGAAATAATAGTTAGACGTGCCTGATTATTTTACTAGATAATAGTTTAAACATACACTCGCCCCTTTTTAGGAATGACTACTGTATATTACCTACAGGTTTGTGTTACTTAAACGGTCATCCGTGTGTGCAGCACTGGTGGAGGTGGTATAATGGTGTGGAGAAGGTGTTCTTGGCAAACTTTGGGCATGTTAATTAATACCAAGCTACTGTCACTTGAATGCCACAGCCTATTTGAGTACTGGGGGCACAATTTAGTATTCTAAAGAAAATACTTCAAATACAATAATGTGCCATGTCACCAAGCCAAAGTCAGCTCAGACTGGTTTTTATAAACATTGCAATGAGTTTTTCAATGGCCTTTCCATTCACCATCTGAATCTGATAAACCATCTTTGGGATGTGATAGAGTGGGAGATTTACATTATGAAAGTGTACCTGAAAAATACAATCATGTCCACATAGACAGGAATCTCATAGAAACATTTAAAACATCTTGTGGAATCCATGACACTAACAACTGAGGCTGCCCCAAAAAATCTAACTTGCCTGCAATAAATACGAAAATGACACGGAGACAAAATTACTGTAGCTTCCTAAATTTTAAAAGTCAAACTAGAGGCTTAGGTTAGTCACATTTCATACTTTGAAAGAAACAAGCAATTTCTAAATACTTTAGCATATAATCAAATTATAAATCTAATTTAGTTAAATGTTGCCAAAACCTCTGAAAAAGAGAATGTCAATAAATGACATTCAATAAGACAAAGCAAAAACAGAATAGTTTGAAACATGTTTGTTTAAAAAATACACCATAGTGCAAGCTATAGTAGATCTTTCATCATGTATACAAAATGAACTTTAAAAAGTTTTAAAACTTTAACATTCATGCTGTTTATGTGGTAAAGTGTATGTACCACTTCATTAAGAACTAGGATAACTAATATCTCCCTCATTGTCCTGTGCACGATGACCTCAAACTAACAAGCTCTGAACAACCTGCAAACATGGAGCATCGCCAACTTCTACGCATACACACAAACAGAGGTGAAGAAGACAAGGCGGTTCTGACATTGAGTGGAGCAAATAAAGTTTCAAGAAGCTTCAGGCACAAAAATTACATCTTCAACCAAATGTTAGTGTTTTGTAATGAACCTGCTTTAAAGACAAAGTAAAAATAACCAACTTTAATCTTTATTCGTCTCCCAATGTTGAGGTTCATTTTATTTATTACTAACCATAATACCCTATAATGACTTGAAACTATCACGAAAACTGCAAAGATCCAAGATTCAGTAACAATTCAAACAATTTTTGATAGTATTAAACACCAATTCTAACCTTACCTGACCCAGAAGAGAGAATCATGTTCCCAGACCTTTGGACCTCATCAAATCTGGCGAAAATGACATTCAACCTAAAGGAATAGCAGAAGGAATATGTTGTGATGTACCAGTTGTGTAAAGAAAGCCAGAAAACAAATTATATTTCACAATGATTTTCCCCTTTAAAATTTACTTTTTAAATAAAATGTACATTAACAAATGTCCTGAATAGTTCACATGCAGCTTTTGAGAATAATGACCTGACATTCTCAGACCCAGTCTATGTGACCGTAGGCTGCTGTCTGCTATGTTGTATAAACATGTGAAAGAGGAAAGATCACAGCATCAGAAACAAAGAAACTATTTAAAGCTTCCAGCACAAACCCGGTCCTGTAATGCCTTAGCACATTTCATATAAAAGCACACCTTTCCTGGCTGAGTCTGACATGAATTCCCAAAGGACTTGCACATAATAACAGGTTTATTCAGAGTAAACAACGAAGAGCGATACTGCATGTGGTTGTAGTAAAGTTTTTTGTAGCAATAGACCACATTGAAGATCTATCAAAAAATATCAGCTGATTTCAATAATTTGATACATTTCTGAGACCAAATTAGCTATCTAGATAAATAAGCATCACAGCCGATGGTGTGTTTTACTTGAAATTCATATTAGTGTTTCCACACACACACAGGCCGCCCAAGTATATTGACGGCCACCCAAGTATATTTGCGCATCCTTTTTAAAACTCAGTCCATATGCCATCCACGATCGATTAACCAGACAGTTCCCTCTTTCGCTAGCAGAATTAACAGGTACAGGAGTGTTAGCGCGAGCATGGTATACTGACAGGAGGTAAATGCAGTGGATACCAGCTGCCGAAAAAAAGAATAAAAAGGACGTACTGACCCTGTGCTACTTCTTTGCAAAAGTGACCTAATATTTTTAATTAAGTCATGTTTGAATAGCTGATTAAAATTAAATAAAATTCAGTTAAACATATTGCCTAGGTTGTGCTGAAAAAAAAAAGGGATGTTACTCTATACTGCACAATACCGATGTGTATAATAATTTGTATATGTGTAAAATAATTTGTTGTAGACTACTTTTGTGCCGGCAGGTAATGCAAATTAATGTAAAGGCTACATTAATTTCATACCTGTGGGAAACATTATACAGTGGAACCTCGAACTACGAGCATAATTCGTTCCGGAAGCGGGCTCGTATTCCAAAACACTCGTAAACCAAATGTAATTTTCCCATAAGAAA
>JAQMYK010000035.1:14077105-14093276 GCA_030014345.1 Clarias buthupogon | reverse complement strand
CATCCCAGGAGGGCGAGACCAAAACCTACCTCTGCCGCAGACCAGAAGTTCATTTAGAGTTATCAGCCTGAAAAATGTGTATATGTATATATATATATATATATATAATGTGTGTGTGTGTGTGCGCCCTGTGATGGATTGGCACCATGTCCAGGGTGTATCCCATCTAGTGCTCTAGGTGTCCTGGAATACCTAGTTACCCTGTATGCAGGATGAAGCAGTATAGATGATGAGTGAGTGAGTGAGTAACAACCACAAAATCAGGCTTATTAAAATATGCAGGGTGGTATGAAGAAGTAACTCTGCAACTGGATTCTTTCAAGCCCAGACTGTAGAGCCATGCAGCCAATCAGTGACTGTTGCATCATGTTATTACACAGAGAGATTTTCTTTGCTTTTCGGGCTGGGTGTAAGGAATATGAACATGTAGGTTGATTATTTACACTCTTGTAATTTTCCCCACAAATGCTTATGAATAAGATGTTAAAGTCTGTGTAGCCAGACTATAAAGAATGCACAACAGTACAGATGCCAAAACTGTGACTTTTCAGTTTACCATTTTCTACTGGTATTCAGAGAAAACGGAGCATAACAATAGAGTACTCGTTTTTAGCCTTCTTCACTGGCTTTGTCACGAGGGTGTTTGTATTCCTTTATAAGTATACAAAGCAAGACAATTTCAGTTTGTGAACCAAAGAACCTACATTCAATCACTGACCCTGAAATACTGTAGATTACTGATGCCTGTCTTTTTGCTCATTGATTGTTATTTTACTCATATACAGTAATCGAGAATGGCTGCTCTGCCTGCTTGCCCTGTAACGATCCACAGCTGAGTCCAAGAAGTTTTCTAGCTGGTAAATAGTCTATGAAATGGGTTTTACTGAGGTGGTGTGTGTCAGACCGCACCCAAACCCCTCCACACCCCAGCCCATCCTGCAAGCTATAAATCTATAACAGACACTCTCCTCCATTTCCTCAGAGAATAATGTAAATCACCCTGGCTTGGATGTGTGTGCTTCTTACTGTCTTGATTGAGTAAGCACAAAGGCTCAGAGAAGCAAATATCTTTAATGTCGGCTTGTAACTGAGCACCATGAGGACCAGAATGATTAGTAGATCCATCGTTTTAACCCGGGGAGGGTCCAGTCTGTACCAGTACCTTTGGTGTTTACTTGTAATACAATTAGTTGTAAAGGCTTTATAGCATTATTAGTGAAACCAAAATATCAAGAGAACTAACTGATCATGCAGCACTTCTAGTTTATTTCATATTTGTTTAAGGATTATTTCATTACTTGTTCCTCCTAGGTCCTTCCTATTGAGTTATGCAGTGGGAAAGCAACACATTCAGACTCTATACACATAGTCTAAATCAGGGTATTAGATGCAAAAGCAAGAAACCCCCCCCTCCAAAAAAAAACAAAGAAAGAAAAAGAAAAAGGTTATATTCATTAGGAAAATGTTTTTAAATTGTTATAGTTATGTCTTTAGATATGTCTGAGACTTTATGCCCTCCATGCTAGAGAACCCATTTTAAGGATATCCGCTGTTGTTCATAAGGCTGTTGTTCGTTTATGGTTTAATTATTATATGGGTTTTTTAATTTGGATTGCCAAAATTTCCCACCATCTATCATAGTGCTGGGCAATGTGGTGACGTGGTCCTTATATATCATGCATCAGGTCACAGTACAGGTTTTTTCAAAGCATTGCTGTTGTTAGGCTCAGTACTTTTTAACTTTTTACAACACCAATAAACTCAATCATAACTCACAATTACTAGTGGCTGATCCACCACTAAGATCTGTTTTTGTTGATATACTATTTTATTGATATTTTCTACTTGGTAAATAAGTAGTGATAGAGAATGAATAAAAACATGCATGAAACTGTCTATTGTTCAAATTAAAATGTAAGTAGGATAGAAGATGATCCAGGACTTCTAGGAAGAATATGTCTCAGTGGCTTAATAAAGGTTTAAAAAATGGCATACTTTGCCTGTTTCTAATATTAATCTGATTGTATGTGAACAGACAAGTTTTTAAAATTTTATTTTTAAATGTTGCGTGGCGGCACGGTGGCTGAATGGTAAGCACCGTCACCGTCACCAGGGTCCGAATTTTAATCCCAGCCAGGTTTGATTCCCACGTCTGTGTGCATGGAATTTGCATGTTCTCCCCGTGCTTGGTGGGTTTCCTCTGGTATTTAGGGATTGCTCCCACAGTCCAAAAACATGCAGATTAGGCTAATTGGCATTCTGAAATTGCCTGTAGTGTGTGTATACCCTGTGATGGATTGGCACCTTGTCTAGGGTGTACCTCGCCTCAGGTCCCAAGTCTCCTGGGATAGGCTCCAGGCCCCTCGCGACCCTGTAAACAGGATATGGCGGTATAGACAATGAGTGAGTGAGTGGTCAGAGTGTAATTTTGAAACGTGTTCTCATGGGGACAAACCTATTTATAAATCCACATAACGGCTTAAAATTAAAAACAAACTGCTATGAACTTTTACCAACCTTACAATTTACATTTAACAGCATATACTTTTAATAATACTCATAAAATAAAATCTGAACAACACTATATTAAATGGGGTTACTTGTATTATTATTAGTAGTAGTAATTATAAACTGCATATTTTACAGTATCGTCCTGACTGTCCTAAATACTCTTCCGGGTTCTCTTTGTTTCAGGTGGTTGGTCATTGCTGTGGGTCTTGTCCGGGCATATCTCACTAGAGGCAGCTACCATGGTCTGTACTACTCAATAGAGAAGCCACTGAAGTTCTTTCAGACTGGAGCTCTCCTTGAGGTCAGTGCTGAGCTGTGAGATAATCAGGCAAACCATCCTTACATATATAGCAACACAATCAGTTTGGGATTAAACATGCTCTCCTGCCAACGTGATAAAAATGCCTTGGCACCGGAAAGTATACTTAGAAAGTAGTGAGCTATTTATAGAGCAATGCTTTGCTACGCTACTGAGCTCCAACACAAACGCGTTGTGGCAGCAATCCAGAGTGCAAATTAGGTGTGTGATGATGATATCCATATTCCCAGCATCAGTGCCACAGTTACAGTTCAGCCATTAGATGACAGCAAGGGATTTGACCGAAACATAAATTTCAGGCAAATCAGTGCAAATAGCAGTAATAACCTATGTGGCCATACACAAATATTCATATCAAATTCATTATATTTAATATTTTCGCTAGTGCAGTTTTTAAATGAACACTGTAGTTAAGTTTCTTTTTTATTACTCAAAATTTGGTTACATCAAAACTTTTTATCCCTTTTTTTTGTTACAGATATTGCATTGTGCTGTTGGTAAGTGCTGTAATGATTTATATGTATCTTGTAAATAAGCATATCCATACACATACATGTTCCAGGTAAAATGTTTCTTCAGTCAGCTCAGTAATATTCAGCTATTTGAGTCGGGTTATTACACCTATACGCACGGTGTGAATGCAAATTCTCATCTCTGTATGCTTTTTCCTAGGCATTGTACCTTCCTCTGTGGTCCTGACTGGGTTTCAGGTGATGTCACGTGTGTTCCTCACGTGGGCTGTTACACACAGTGTTAGAGAAGTGAGTTTCATGTTCATAATAATGAGTATTATTTTTAAATTGTGATGTGTAGTACTGTTTTGAATACGAAGCTTGTTGAATAAACAGGTGTTTATGGGGCAAAATATACGGCTGCATACTAAGCAGTGAGTGTCAGTCAAGACACTGTAGTCTAGCTAGGACTTGTGATGAAATTTATTATAAATGAAGTTGTAGAACCGAATGACATTGACGTCTCTTAGCCACAGACAATACAGTAAATCATTCGAACGGTACACATGCTTTAAAGAAGGTGGCTCGGCACGCAATGCAGTTATTCCTGTGAACATTCAACGATTGATGGATAACTTGTTGCCACCCTGTGGAAGAGATGCATCTGTCTGTGGGAACTGTCCACACAATCGTTCAGACACCACTTACACGTTACAGAAACTCGACTGGGAGTTATTGTCGCATTCCCCATGTGACAATATACTGTAGTCCTGACCTCGACCCAAACGATTTCCACATGTTTGGGCCATTAAAGGAGCGCATGCAAGACTTTCTACCTTGACGGTATCCAAGCAGAAGTGAAATGCTTGGATAAGAGCATTAGTGTAGCAGGGGATTATAGAGAAATCAAGGTCTCGTAACTGTTATACCTCTGTTCTATTATTCTGCACAACCAAAAGTCCTGGTCTGAATATAAATCCAGACCTGTTGGTGGTCTTTAGGAGAATCAGCAAAAATCAATGTATAAAATTGAAATGACACGCCTAAGATTTATCATCTCAGTTAAAGAAACGGTGTTAATTTATTTAAGAAGCATTTAAAAAAATATTTTAAATCTCAATACCTGTCCAATTGGTGTTACCCCTACAGAACAGGATTTTTCTTTTTCTCATTCTTTATATAAATGCTTTCTTATTTTGTTTGTAATATTCAAACCATGTGTTCTTTATTTCCTAAATGAGTTCATCTGTTAGCTTACAATGAAATAAACTAATGAATTTAGACTTCTTTAAAACTTTTCTGACATTTTCGCATTTCAGTTACTTTAATATCCTATTCAGCATTTCTGCATTATTTGTAATTAAGGTTCAGGTTTTCTTTACTCACCTAGAAAAGGACATCTTTCCAGAAACATTAAAAGACTGTAAGTCTTTCTTTTCTAAAATGAAACCTGCTTTAAAACAATATGACCAGTAACACTTGTGTATGTTTTGAGGTTATCATGATCGCTTTCTTGCTTGTTTTATTTCTGTTTTAGTAAAATAACATGTGACGTGTGGAGAATTAATATTGGAAATTGGATGATGTGCAGGTTGGACGTAGCCGTTTGATGTGTTTTCCGATGTGGTTTGGCTCTGCCTGAGTTACTGCTTACTGAAATGCATCTGAAGTAGTGAAAACATAGCTGCATGATTCTGATTTAACATCCTAAATGAAACGTGTATAAACCTTGTTTAAGGCTCATTTTGGCCTCGTCTGTTTCCTGTGCTTTAGGTCCAGAGTGAAGACAGCGTGCTCCTCTTTGTGGTCGCGTGGACTGTTACGGAGATCATCCGCTATTCATTCTACACTTTCAGCTTACTCAACCACCTGCCTTATCTCATTAAATGGGCAAGGTAAAGGCTTTAACACCCACAGTGCTATTGATTATGCATTATTCCTCTTGTGTAGTGTTTTTTATTAACTAAAACAAAGCTTCTGAGTGCAAGCTTCTTAAATGTTTAAATTGTACCATTGATCAACTGAGGTTTTAAACATTAACAAAACTTAAACAGGGCTATCGGTAGTGTTACGATATCTCATTTATTATTAAAGCTTAATCCAGTGTAAGCATTGAATTCACGGAGATTAATGTCGCACCTGTCTAGATACACATTTTTTATTGTACTCTACCCCATGGGAGTGGCTGGAGAACTTCTGACCATCTATGCTGCTCTGCCTTATGTCCAGAAGACAGGCCTCTATTCTGTCACTTTGCCCAACAAGTACAATTTCTCCTTCGATTATTATACCTTTCTTATTCTCACTATGGTCTCCTACATCCCTCGTAAGTGTCTTTCTATTTATATGCATTTTCCATGCTCTAAGATTTCGACTTTCCAGGCAGATTTATATAGAAACATGTCTTCCCTTGTCCACAGTGTTCCCTCAGCTCTACTTCCACATGTTGCGGCAGAGAAAGAAAGTTTTGGGTCACGTGGAAGAGTACAGCAAAGTGGAATAAACATGCGGCCAGCGTTCCACACAATGCGGGCTGACCATATGGAGGAAAGGGGGGGAAAAGATGACCTTTTTCCGATCCAAACTTGGCTGATTTAAAAAAAGAGAAAAAGTTGCTTGTCAATAAACAGAGCCCAGCTTTTTTTTCTTTCTTTCTTTTTTTTTTTTTTTTAAAGATACTGAAATGACTTAAAGACTACTTCTAACAAAGCTAGTTAGGGAATGAGATAATACAGTGTGTGATTTTTGAGGTTATTGATAATATGAAATTGATGGTTTAATAGAAGGCGTTTCTGATAATACATGACTTTTTTTTTTTTTGTGTGTGTGTGTGTGTGTGAAAGCATTTTTAATATGGTGTAATACAGTTGCCCTGACCTTAATGAGGGAGGAATGAAATTGGTCGTTTTAGCTTTCACCTTTTGAAGTAATGACAGAATTGGGAACATTTAAGTAATCAGTATTGATAAAAAAAAGAGAGATGCCTCTAGTCTGTATAATGCCCTGTGTACTTTGATGTATTGGTAGCAGTTTTGTTTATGTGCAGTCAGGAGGCTGAACAGATGACTAAGTTCTGGAGGTCTTCATGGGCTGTCTTCATGTTTCAACGTAGAGTGTCTCATTCCATTATTGGTGTTCTGTGACTACTAATTTAGTTGTTGCTGTTCTTTACATATTTTCCCAGGATTTGTACTCGGTACTGACCTGTTGTCCACTACAGTTTTCCTTTTGAAATTTTTTTTTCAGTGTTCGTTGTTTTATAAGGGTCATGTAAATGACTTAAACAAGCTTTGTGTTGTTTTTGCTTAAAATTAGTTTTGTTATGCGGGTAACATGTAACTGAAGTGATTGTACAGGGTTGTGTTATATGTGATCCATGTATCTGCTTTCCATAACTTCTAAAAAGGTGACCTCAAGCAAGCAGTTAAACAGCTTTCGAGCCCTGTCAGTGGGCGACTTTCTGAAGTGTTCGATTGAAAGAAGGCAGGGTTGAGGCTGGAAGAGCACGTGGCGGTGGGAAAATGGTGCAATTGGATTAGCCTGCGTCTAGTCATGCATTTCCAATGAGTAAAATCTAATGAAGCACGGAGCAGGCCAGGAGTCAGGAGTTGCTAAGCGCTTTGTTGTCTGTCTGCTCTCATTACCAACAGCAGTGAAGTGCAAGCTCAAGCCTTGAAGAAGGGCTTGCTCATTAGTCTTAATGAACAACTAATGAGCAGACTGGCCTTTCCCAACCATTTGGTTCTGAACTTTACTTTCAAAGGTTATAGCCTAAAAGCGCCATCTCTGGCAGCCAGGGGAATACTCTTGTTTTTACTTACCATCAAAAGAGGACAGTCATGCCAACTTGGCATTGTGAAGATGATGAACTCTTTGGTCAGTTACCTTGGCAACTGTCATTAATCAGCTAATCAGCTAACTGGATGTTAATTAGTTGGAATTGTTCTGGTCTAGGATCCATTATGGTACAGTAATATGGCATTTGCTTGCTTACTGATATGAAGTATTATCTGTAAAGCTCCTGGAACAAATGCTGTTAACCTCTCAGCGCCCAGATGTTTCAGCATGAGCATCTAGATTGCAACTTTACTTAAAACTGCATGAAAGGTGAATTCGCTCCACATCTTAAATGATGTAGTGTTGTCACACTACACCATTCAAGGTTAATATCGTTGGAGGCATGACCTTTAAAGTTGTCAGGAAACGTCGGGCTTTTGATACAGTACAAATGATTTGCATGGAACCAGCAGACTTTGTATGATCAGTAAAAGGTTTATATTTACAATAAACTTATAATCTGTAAAAATAGCCATGTTTTTCATTTGTGCATTCCATGCTTGATGCAGTGTTGTACAAAACTTCTGGTTAAGTTTGTGGAATGATAAACCTTTGATCCTGAAATAAGGATGTTTTGTGGATTAAAGGTTTATGGATCATTCACATGATGGCAGTAGAGATCTTTAACTCTGATGGCGTGCACACCTTATGCTCTCATTTAAGTGAACAAATTACACTCTCAAACCGACATATGTTTTTTCCACAGACTGTTAAGGTTTTGCTCTCTGGTATTGGACTGGTTTCTACCAGACCTTTATGACTTGTCATTTAATCCTTCATGATGAATTTAGATTTGTTTAAAACTTGCCTTACTTCAGGAAGATTAAAATTAATTCCTTGAGTGGGTTAATCCTTATTTGATTGGATTGAAGAATGGAGAAAAAATAATAATAATAGAAAATTGAGATCAGTTTGAAACATATCATATTTTGTTAAAGCTGATGGTTATGTGTAAAATTACTTCTCTCACAGGCGAAGTGTTCCTTGAAAAAAAACTGCACATAAAAATCCATGCTCTTTAATTCATAGCCAGGATTTTCAGTCTAATTGGAACACTTTAATTATCTCTTACAATTGTACAATTCCACAAGTTATTTTGCAATTACACAACCATTCTCACAAAATTCCCACAAACAATATTACAATTACACAACAAATACACAAAATGGCAAACTGTCTTACAATTACCCAAACACTCAAACATGCCACACATCAAATTAAAAGGGCAAAATCAATGTACTCAATGTCATAAACGATAATAAAATTACACAACAACACACAAAAGGCCACAGATTATGTGGAAATTACACAATGAACAATAAAGCCATAAACTATATTACAATTACACAAGTACTGCATAAAATGCCACAAAATACAAAGGTCACAGAAATGATGCACAAAATGGCACAACTTTTGCTGTAAGGACATCACTAACGTAAAAATAATACAAACACAATTGTACGTAATTTCAATTATTTAGTACACAATGGTTGTTAGTCTCTCAACTGCTCCTGTCAACGGGGGAGCCGCACACAACTTGGCACAGGTCTAATGCCGAATGCCCTTCCTGATGCAACCCTCCCATTTAATCTGGGCTTGGGACCGGCACTGCATCCAGTGGCTGGGGTTTGGTTGTTGGGTGGGAATTGAACCCAGGCCTGCTGCATGGCAGGTGAGAAACCTATGACTGAACCATCAATGCACAAAATACCACACGCCGTCACAAGTACTTGATTAATGCAAAAAATGCCACAAACTACAACAAGATCACACAAATGATGCTCATAACTATTACACAACTAACACAAACTCCTACAGACTATGTTACTAGTACACAATTAATGTATAAACTTCCACAGACCATCACAAGTACAAAATTAATATTCTAAGTACACAGGTAATATATAAAAATTCCACAAACAATTTTACAAATACACAAAATACCATGGACTGTATTACATTCAGACACGTAACACACAAAATGCTGCAGACCATGTAAGAAGTACACACAATACTACCAACAAGAAAATGTTTGCACAATTTATGCACAAAATACCAGAGGCCAAATTATAAGTTCACAACTATCACACAAGCCACCATAGACTATATTGCAATTACACAATTAATGCATAAAATAACTGCAAGAAAATTGCACAGATTATGCACAAAATGTCACAGACATAAACACAAGTATGTAACTAACACACAAAATGCCAGACATTGTATTACAAGTACACACAATTAATGCAAAAGAATTATATACAGTATATATAAACAAACTATGGCTTACACAGTATGTGCAGAAATGTTACAGATATTTTTTGGCTAATTACACATCTAACATAAGTTATACATATATGCACATTCTGTAAATCTTTTTAACTTATACGTTTAATGTATACATTTCATATTTTCATTATTGTCTATACCGCTTTATCCCGAATCCTATCCCAGGAGGCTTAGAGTACGAGACAGAGTACACCCTGGACAGGGTGCCAATCCAACGAAGGGCACACACATACACACAACAGGCAATTTGGGACCGGCAATTTGCATAATCTTTGAACTGCGGGAGGAAACCGGAGGACCCCGGGGGAAATCCAGCAAAGACGGGGAGAACATACAAACTCCATGCACACAGACCAGAGGTGTGAATCGAACCCAGAGCCTGCAGGTGTGAGGCCATAGCGCTAACCACTATGCCACCTTGCTGCCTTAGATTTGTACATTTACCCCAAATTTCTCTCAGTGCAATTTTTCCTTGCAGTAAAATCCTTCTCTTTCTACTCTACCTTTCTTTTTTTTTTTTTTTAGGTCATAAACAGTCATATAAGAATTTCACTGCATATCATACTGTGTGTATGTGACAAAATTTGAATTTGAAAAACGTGCACAATTGACAGTTGTGTAATTTTTGTTGCTGAAGAATGCTACTCATTTCGAAAAACACACACTTACATACTAAGTAGTAGTCTAGTGTGATTTGTACTGTAGCATGCATACTGTGTTCACATACTATAGAGAGCGATAGTGCGGGTGTTCAAGCCACTTTTTCAGGAGCCGCCCACTCCCCCCCACCTCAATCGCTCCTCTGTGTGTGACACGCGCGCTGGCCAATAGCAAAGCCCGAGGCGACGTTATTCAAGCACGCGCCCGATCTGATTGGCTGAAAGGCAGCTCTTGAAAATCAGACTTGGTTGAATGGCAATACAAAGCAGCCACAGAGGGTGATGCATAATCAATAGTGTGTGTGCGCGGGCGCGCTTGTGTATTCGTGTAGACGGAAAACCTGCATGGCTCGCGCTCTCAGCAGCTGCGTCCTCAATGCCGGACTCATTCTGCGTCGGTTCCTTGTGAGCACTGGTGGTTTTGAGCATGCAAGGGGTGTGTGTGTGTGTGTGAAAGGCGTCCAGCTCGAATGATTGCGATCGGACAGCTGTGAGCTCACGACACCGCAAGGATCTTATTATGTAGGACTGCATACGTGAGCGTAGGTGCGTCAAAGCAACACGTTTTTCTGTTTAAGCAGGGATCGTGATGCGTTCTGATACGAGGGGGAAATCATCATCATCCTCGTCCTCATCATCCTCACCATCATGTAACCATCTAGTGGGCAAGCAGCGCTCGCGCAGGTGAACAGCTCTCTCGGGATCTCTAGACCAATGGATCAGCGCGGACTCTACGATGGAGTGCTTTTCTGTCCTCTTCGGTCCCAGCTGCTCTCTCTGATCGGACAGGCTGCTTTATTTGTTCCACATGTCAAATGAAGGCATCTGGGAGACGGCGGAAATATGCTCATTTATTTCCGATTTGGCGTAAAAAAAACCTGCACAATTGCATCTTCACAGTAAATACTCCCAGCTAATGTGAAAACCGAGGAATGCCAGCCACATACACCACATGCAGAGCTAATTCCCTGTGCTGTAGGCTTTATTTCCCATGATGCTTCTGGTTGCGCAGGGACCTGTGCCTAATGAATATATTGCATGTTTAATTAGTTTCTGTTTTCTGAATTAGGCTTGTTTGCAATTTTATGTTTGTGTTTTTTTAGACGTTTTCTTGTGCAAAATTTAGTGCGCTTCTGTGTAAGAGGATCTTATGAAAACAGACTTTCCTAGGAAGCATTGCTTACGTAAAAAATGTTTGTTTTATTCAGCTGGATATGAAACAGTCTGAGATGTAGATGTGTACTGTATATACATGATTGCTTTTTAAATTCGATGTGAACATCCTGAGATGCCGACAGAAACGCGGCCTCTTTTATGAACATCCTTGATCCAGAACAGATTGCAGTGGCTTGTTCTGTAGAGGTCTGGCGGGTGAACGCTTCAACCTCATATGCTGAAATCATGTCCAGGTCGAACAGTGTGAGTCCACCGGGCGTGGGAGCGCCGGTCCTGAGGGGAGGACACGAGCAGCACAGATCGGCCTGGGCCGAAGCCGAGGCCCTCGCTAACGGATGTCCATACTCGGCTAGGGCGAACAGAAAGCTAACGCGCACCAGCAGCCGCTGGAGGAGGGAGGAGGAAGAAGAGGAGGAGGAGGAGGAGAAGAGGATCGCCGAGCGCCAGGCGGGACGCACGAGCTCCGTGGTGGCCCGGGTCAGTTTTAGGTCCAAGTCTGCGTGGCAGGACAGCGGCGGCAAGCATGAGCGCTCCTCGCCGCGTCACGGCAATGAAGAAGTGAGACCCAAATCGGTGGAGCTGGGCTTGGAGGAACGGACGAGGACCAAGTGCAGGGCGGAGGACGAGGCGCTCTCGCCCGACGTCGCCTTCTCCTTTGGCGCATGCTGCCGCGGCGCCATGCACGTCTTCAAGTCCAAAAAGTTCCAGTCTGAGAAGCTGGAGAGGCTCTACCAGCGCTACTTTTTCCGCCTGAACCAGAGCTCGCTGACCATGCTAATGGCCGTGCTGGTGATCGTGTGCGTCGTCATGCTCGGCTTCCACTGCGCCGCGGGGCCGTACCACCTCTCCTACGTGCTCGTGTTTTCAGCGGCCATCACACTCGTGCTCGCGCTGATGGCGGCGTGTAACCGCACTGGTTTCCATCAGGACCACATGTGGGTGGTGTGCTACGTGGTGATCGCGGCGGTGCTGCTGGTGCAGGCGGTCGGCGTGGTGCTGGTGCAGCCGCGCAGCGCCTCCGAGGGCGTCTGGTGGACCGTGTTCTTCATCCACGTCGTGTACACGCTGCTGCCCGTCAGGATGCGCGCTGCTGTCATCACCGGACTCACGCTCGCCGCTATCCACGTGCTGGGCTCCTGGAAGCTCAACGAGTCGGACCCGTTCTTGTGGAAGCAGGTGAGTTTTGCATCACTGGGTCACTGTTTTTATACCCTCGTGAGAAGTGACAAGACGCTGGAGAAAGGTGACGGGGATGACCGTTTGCCGAGGTTACCTCTGGTTTAGATTAGTTCGATTTTTCAGAGTAGGCTAAAATGACCTCTGACCTTGAACTTTCTCTGCCTTTTTGTTTTTGTTTTAACATTTACACTCATCTCCCCTGAACCATGACTCATTGGAGATTTCTGATTTAAACACACTTTAGGCCACAGCAAAGCACCTTCAGCAAGTAATAACAGTTGCTTGTAGATTATTAATATTCATGGTCACTTGACCCCAGGGTTATTAGCCTATGCATTAGTGGGAATGAATGGGGTGGTTTCCGGTCTGTTGCTAAGGTTACCTTAACAAACTCATCAGGATGTTGCATGTGAAGCAGCTGTGTGACATGTGATTATATGGCCTCAATACAGAGACACTATTCAAATGATTGATCACGACTAACAGTGACATGCTCTGCTGTTAACTGACTGATTTCATGTACATTCAAAGTATAGTAAAGTGTCATGTTTATCGCACATGTACCAATTCTTGAATGAGAAAGAAGTGGTTTTCTTAAATGTTTGGCTTCTTGAGCTATTTCATAGTATTGCTGGTATGAACACACAGTTTGGTCCTCTATACAGTATGCACATTTAATTAAAATTAAATTTGTCTTAAGCAAATCATAAGCTACACTAGAATACTTAAACGTTCTTTGGTTGCCTCTCGGGTGGAACCCTAACTCGTCCTATATAGAACCATACAATATAGAATTCTTTTGGATTCTGTGAGCCTTTAAAAAGATCTTTTGTGATTTTAAAATGTGATTGGTTGTGTGGAATTTGCTTGGGTTAAATGATTTAATAAACATTCTAGCTTTAACAACCTATTGGAAAAATTAATTTTACAGTCTGACCTCTGAAGTGTTATGATCATAGTCCTTGTAAATTATACTGATGTCACTGTAGGTAGTTGTAGCAATACTTGCTAAAGATGTGCAATTTAGCAAGTTGAAATTTCAATTGCAATATTGGTTTCCAACAGTTCTGAAAAATATAATCAAGATTAAATGATGATTGTAATGCATTCAGTTTCGCACTGACATTTTTGTGGGATAAATCCAGCATATCCATTTGTTTTATAGAGAAGTGTTTTCACCCCTCATTTAAAGCCCAAACTCATTCTCAGTCAGGTAGTGGCATTTATCTGTTTAAAAATTTTTTTTTACATTAACATAAAGGTTTTGCACTCTAATTATATTTCAAGCTCAAGAATATCCATTGTTACAAACAACAAATTTCACTAAAAGTTCAATAAATGCATAATGTTTCTAAAGTCAGTGAATAATCGTGATCCTAATATTAATTGAAATAGTTATTGCCATAATTGAGAAGCCCTAGTACTTGCTAAGTTCCACCAGGGTTAGCTGCAAAAGCAACTCACCCCTGATCTTCGTTCTTGTGCCACTCCATCCACACACAGTGCAATGGTGAGAAAGGATAGTAGAGAAGAGCAGCAGCACGTTAGCTGACACTTGTGGGCTTCTTGAACATCCCATTCTTCATTTATTCCAATTCTCCTATTAAAGCTTCACATCTTATGGAAATGATTTCAACCATATTATGAAACTGTAGTAATGTTCCAATGATCCTTATCTATTTCTCCATTAATCCATCAGTTTACTTCCTTATCGTTTATGGCTTATGTTTGTATGGGCGGTCTTTGTATGCATTTGCAAAATTACAGAAATATTTCTGACTATGCTCAAATTTTAGTTGCTAATTATAGAGCACAGGACAGTCATGGAGACTGAGCGGAGAGTTTTTATTTTTTTTTTTTTCCCCCTCTGCTATTTTAGTGATGGCACCTAAGACAGTTTAGCTGAAATGTTGCTGTTTTTGGAGTTTCCGTATGTCTTTTAAAGCTCACGTGATCACATTTTCCCTGTGCCTTAATGAAATGAGTCATTTTATCCCACTTTTGTAACTGCTGATATTTTTATATTTTTCCTGTTAACGATGTGTGCAGAGGAAGAAATGTCATGTGGGGGCTGGAATCAGTAAAGTGTCGTAACTGTGCAGCAATACAGCGAAGGTTCTGGAAGTTTTTTGCGAACTTGAGACTCTACAGCTCCATTAACTACGGGGCATCCTGCGTCGAGGTGGTTTGTAGTTTAGCATAATCATGAGTAACTGAAACCCTAGATTCCTCACTTTTGCATTCTCAGTATTGTGTGGAATATGCATGGAAACAGAATGAATCTTTTCCTTTCCTTATATACATTTTAAGCATCATTATCAACATGTAATCAAAGAGCAGCGGGCAGCATTTTTGCATTCGCTATTTTTAGCATAATGAAGGGTTTTTTTTTTTTTAAACCCCCTCCACCACTAAAAGAGATGCCAGTAAATTCTCCCTGACAGCATGGTCTGTTTAAATGGCATGTGTGGGAACGAACCACTGTGTATGTTGCTCTTTCCACACAATGCTGTTGTCTTTAACATATCAGATCGCACTGTTTACTTGACTCCCAGTAGGGCTCTCCAGCAGCGGGCTGGGCTTATGAGATCCTGCGTTGACGCTTCTATTAGGAGAGCTCTCATAATTAAATGGAGATGACTAACATTCAGTAGGCTGTATACATTGATTCTTCTCTGTCTGAAAGAGGAGAGAAGACAGCTGGTGTTGCCTAGCCACATTTGGCACTCAGTTTAACCTTAGAGATGTAACACCAAATGCATCGTTGGTTCAGGTACTTTATACCGTATGTCAGTAAAAAGACTACAGTGGTGGCATTAATTAGGGTTGGGCAATTTAATTGTTGTTCTGTAATTTGTCCATCTCTTATTTGAACATTAGTATGTTTAAGATGCTCTGTGTTTAGATTTTAGTTTGATGAGCCAGGAGTCTCCCATGCTGCATGTATTTGTCAGCATGATGACTATAAAGTCTCTGTCTCTCTTGTGTGCTTTGATAAGGGTTTATGAGGGCTAAGGGACCCACCTAACGGAACCAGCATGGTTTCCGTATCCAGAGAAGAGCTAAAAAGGTGGCTAGTGTCTTGCTTGGCACACCCCCAGCTTTAACGAGGTGCGTTGCCGCTGTAATTGAATTGTCCCCCACCATAATGCACATTGAAGCGATTCGCTGGAATTCAAACCAGATGTCCTTTCTCGAAAGTCCCTTTTATTTATGTGCCTTTGAGATTCAGTCTGCCAGTGGAAGGAGTGACTCTCCTCCAAGCTGGACTGATTACGTGCTCGACAGAGCCGTTTACTAAATAAAACTTCATCCTGGGAGAATTCTGAAGTCAAAGAGTAAATGCATGTTCTTAGTGCATGTTTTACACCCCCGTTTAACCCTGTGTCATGCTTGTGTTGAGGATGGATCTCGGACGGAAGGTCTTGAAATTTGTGGCAAAGGAAATGAAGTTCATGGTTTTTGGCACGGTAAGTAACGTCTGCCAGGTCAGCGTGAATGTTTAGTATAATAATGGCTTGGTATAAAAAACGCTGTTTTGCTGCTCAGTCTTGTACATTGACATTTAAAGTTTCCTGTATCATTTGAACTTACTAGTGATTTATGGTGTACAGTTATGAAAATTAGTTTTGGCTCATGTTCTATTTTTTTTTTTGTAGTTTAACACTGCATGTAATTAAACAAGTATATATATGTGTGTGTGTGTATATGTGTGTGTGTATATATATATGTGTGTGTGTGTATATATA
>JAQMYK010000035.1:13968238-13982474 GCA_030014345.1 Clarias buthupogon | reverse complement strand
TTTATTTTTTACTCAGTAGCGAATATGATTTAAAATGTAGTGAAGTACAATACTTCAAACAAAACATACTTAAGTAATAGTAAAACTACAGATTTTAAAAATTACAGATTTTATAAACTTTAAGTACACAAAAAAATCTACTCAATTACAGTAATGCGAGTAAATGTAATTCATTACTTTCCACCTCTGCTCAGGCACTGTGGCATCATAGCTCCAGGGTCAAGGGTTCAATTCCAGCCTCAGAGCTGTGGTTGGTGGGTTTCCTCTGGGTACTCTGGTTTTCGCAGACAGTCCAATTTAGATTAACTGACGTTCCCAAATTGCCCGTAGTGTGATTGGGTGTGAAATAAATACTTTGTGACATGTTTCAACCTAGGTGGCAAGATGGCATAGTGATAAGCCTCGTTGCCTTGTACCTCCAGGGTTAATGATTCAATTCCTAGCTACAGTTTGTGTGAATGTTGAATGTGCATGTTCTTGTTCTTTAGTTGTTCTTTTTCCTGTCCTTGATTGGTTTCTTCCCACAAGCTACAGACATGCATTGTAGACTGATTGGTGTTTCCAAATTGTCCATTGTGTATGCTTGTGCCCTACAGCGGGTTGTCACATCATCTAGGCTGTCCTCTGCTTTGTGCCCAGAATTCCCTGGAAAGGGTTCAAGGCTTCCTGCAACCCTACACAGGATAAACACAGGGGAAAAAATTATTATCTATACAATAACTGTTTATAGCTGTTATCACAGAAGAGGTAGCATAAACAAGCTTGTTTTGTAGATGGTAACTATTAACAGATAAACAGTATGATACAGTATGTCATTCTATGCTCATAAATAAAAGAAATACATATTTCATGCTGTGACAAACAGCATAAAACACTTGCACTCTTGAGTGTGCTGTTATTGAAAAATCAATAGCATCTCAGCACCTCATAGCATTTTATATACCTATTACGGATACCACAGCAGGGTGGAATTCGGATAGGTCACACAAGGTGTAAATTCCAAACAGCACATATTATATATGTTTTTGTTTTATATTTCTGTGATGGGTGCAAAATAGAATTTATTAGAAACAATAATTTCCCAATTTCATGGTACTAAAGAAAATTTGTTCTGCAGCTCTATAAAACAGAGCAGGAATTGAGTTTGTATAGATCTTTTGGCAAATGAAGCACATCCTTTTGATTGTGGCTTTTAGAGGAAGTGCAGAAAATCTTTACTTCTCCTGATCCAATAATCAAGATGAGGTTTTTCCTTTTAGGTTTCTGAGCTCTCGTATACCAAGCAACTTTTCTCTCGACTTTGTTTATTGAATACTTCTGTAAGCAATTATTTCTTTTTGTTAATACAGACCTAAAACACATCCTGAAAGAGTGCATCGTCAGTTAAAATAAGTGAAGTAAAGTTTGTTTAAACACAACACTACTTCCAGTTTTGTCAACTGCCAACACACACTAGAAATTCAATGGAAGTTCTGGTGAAAATTTTCTAATCAATGAAAACATAATTTAACAAAATGTCAATCATAACTAAACTTAATAAATGGGTCATTACACTTAACTGAATATGTTCCAAAAGTCTATTTTAGTATTTTCATGAAATACTACTTTCATGAAAGTGCATGACTGACTTCTTGTCTAACAGCTTCAATGTGCTCCAGACATTCTCTCACCTAAAACGAGGCCAGGGTCACGCTGTGTGTATAAAACAAACATTTGATATAGTGTTTCATGATAGCAGTGCCCATCTTGTGATCATTTTCAGTCTTGTACTTTATGAACGGTATGCCTGAAACACATAGAACAAAACCTGGATTACCTATGTAGACATAAGGACAAGACTAGATATAGAGTTTACCAGGCATGAGGTGATGTTGTAGTATGTAGCTTGTGACCAGTCATAAGTTGATTTATGTATTTTAGTATGCTGTAATGCCACTTGTGATTTTTTCTATCTGCAGACTTTAAATAAATATTCCTTGAGTATACCTGTATCACTGACTGCTGAGTCTTGATTTACATGAGCGGATTTCCACCACAAAGATTCCCATGTTAGGTATAAAGCAGTAGTGAAAAATTGTGAACTAGAACCAACTACACTATATGGCCAAAAGCATATTGTTTAGATTGTCTTTGTGTGCTGCAGCATAACGATTTACCTTCACAGGAATTATAGAGCCTAAACAATTCTCCTTTGAACAAAACCCTGAAGACATGGTGTGGCAAGGTTGGAGTAAAGACCTCTAGTGGCTTACTCACCAATCAACCCCACTGAACCACTTTCTAATGAACTGGAATGCCGACTCCACCTCAGGCCTCCTCACCCAACATCAGGGTCTAACCTCACTAAAGTTTTTGTGGATGATGGGGAAATCCCCCACAGCCACTCGCTGCCACTCAAAGCCTTCTCTGGGGAGTGAAAGTTATTAACAGTGAAGAGAAAGTAATGTTCCAAAAGTTCACATTTCACATGTGCAGATATCTAAATTCTACAGACTTGTAATTAAAGACCTTGTCTGTGTCCGTTCTGATTCCAGGTAGCCCTGTCAGACCACACACTCGTTCAACGTGTCGGACGATGACAGTTCCTCACGTTGTCAAGGTTGAACCTCTTTTCCAGCAGTACGACTCAATGACACTGTCCAATTATTGTACTGTCCAATTACTGTCGCTCTCTGACCTTTACCTTCTATATACCCTTATTTTTTTTTCTTTCTCTTTGCACCCGCAGTTTCTGCACATAGGAGTGCATCCAGCCGAGAGGACACAGTCAGCTACACAGTCAGCTCCTACATACCTGCTTGTAATTTTGATGGAGTAGGTATCTAGGCTCACTCTTAAAGGCATTAATCAGACATTTTTTTCCAGCATGCAGACATTACATGCATTTAACCTGCTGTACCGTCTCTATGGGATGCAGCATACTGTATATCGTCTAAAGAGACTCATGCTTTAATCAGAAATCTGCCGAAGTACTTTTGCTTCTTCTAGACATTTTAGACATAGTAAGAACTTTTGTTAAACAACTAACTTTATAGTTTTAGGGTGTTTGGCAATTATCTTCATACAGTAGCTTTCATACTAAATGAATTAAAAAAAATCATTGTCAGAATCTGTATGTACTACACATTCTATATTTTTTCTTTTCCTTTAAGTAAAAAAATCATAGAAATAAGTTATTTTAAATCATGATCTAAAATCCATTTTTACAGTATCCTGCTGTGACTATTATAGATAATTATAATCTGCTAGCACCTTAACACAAGCATACAAAAAATACAAAATACAATATATACAGGGAAAAAAAATAGCATTGTGTTGACTCGGCCGCCTCAGAGCTCTTCAGGGAAATGAGATGAAGTATTTCTAAAGTAAGTTAAAAAATAAGCAGGTTTCAAAACAACAGTTAAATAGCAGGTGGCGATGAAGTGGTTAGCACTGTCAGCATGCACTTCCAGGGCCAAGATGCCTCAGGGTCTGTGTGCATGGAGTTACAGTAGCATGTTCTCCCCGTGCTTGGTGGGTTTCCTCCGGATACTGGGATAGGCTCCAGGGCCCCCGTAACCCGGTATACAGGATAAAGTGGGATAATCCCTGTATGGAGGATAAAGCAATTTAGACGATGAGTGAGTGAGTAAACATAGCTCACTTATACAATAATACGAACGCCACAGCTAATTGTGTCTCTCGTAGTTATGTACCTTTATCTTTATGTTTCGTTAAAACAACTGTATAAATATTCTACAAGGATAAAAATGGACACAAACAGCAGAGAACACTACTTACCTTTCCATCCATCCATCATCTATAACATCCTGTGTAGGGTGACAGGCAACCCAGAGTTTATTCCAGAGGACGTGGGGGTCAAGGCGTGGTAAACCTGCCAACCCATCAATCATACGCACAATCATACAAAGGCAATTTTTTGAAATGCTAATCTGCTTATGCGACATGTCTTTGGACCGTGGGAGGGAACCAAAACCTTTCCTTTAACATTAAATAATTCTCATCAAAAGTGAACAAGGGTTGCAAAAAAGGATCCCTTCCCATTTATACATCATTTGTTATTATGGGAAATCAAAATCAAATGTGCAAATCTGCATACAAGAAGCAGCACCTGACAGCCATTGTAAAATGTGGACGATCAATCATGTTTTGTGGTTTGTTTTGCAGCTGTGGTCCAGGAAACCTGGGAGAATAAAAACGCTATCAGAAATTGCAAAGGCAACATGATATTTGAGCTGAAAACCTGGCTGTCTTTGCCAGAAGGTTAACAGAGCTTTCATTAAGAAATAATAAATCAGTGTTTTGCAGTGAATCCTGTAGAAATCATGTAGTCCGATTTATATAGAAGACATCCACAGGAGCTTAAAAGCAAGTTTCGCATGGACGAGTGTTCGCATACATATGTACAACTGTCTCCAACCTTGTTAGACAATACAGGACCATTAGAGGAACAGTTTTTTTTATAGTCTAAGTAATTGTATTATATCTAAAATAAGATTCCATACACCTCACATGCAAAATGTCTACTTTTGGGAGATTTTCATTTTATATTTTATATGGTATGTACTGATTTTTTTTTTCCTGTACAAAGTTGAAACAAGCAAATGACACATGAGCACTCAAAGATTAAAATCTTCAGTGTGGACCAGCGTGATTATACACAGAACTTTCTGAACTTAACTTTATTTTTTATGCTTTATTTAATAAGAAAACAATATAAAGAGAAGACTTCTTAGACAACTTGGAAATGTATGCCTTTTTATTTTGCATTGTGTTTATTCACTGGGCCAAAACTGTACATATGGCTGGGTGCATAAATCAAGGACAGGAGGAAATGACTTCTTGGCATCAATATGGAGACCTTTGGGTTAGAAAAAGCAGGATGTCCTTCAACAGACACATGTTTAGGTACAGAAAATTCTGGAGCACAAGATGAAAGAAAATTGATACACTGGCTATGGTTCTGTAGTATGAGATACAGTAAACATTCTTTTGATGGGTCCCTCCTGTTGATGCATAAAAAATGGGGGGGAACAAGTATGAAGTTGAAACAAGCTGTTTTTACGTTCTTCTGGCTACAATTGCAATAAGACTGATCGGCTGAGTGATAGAAACTTAGCACTTGTGACTCTTCTGATTTTTTTTTCTTTTCTTTTCCTTCTTGGCTCAATAGAGTAAATATTTTCTTCCCTAATTTCCCCAAAAGTTTTAAATCGAATTCTGTCATAACGGTCTCCCACAGACGAATGTAAACAATTCAGTATTCAGAGTTCAGTAACACAAGCTCACAAGTACTCAGCTAAAATGTGTTTTGCTATCCCTGAGAACTTTATTCAGAATGAAAAGAAGCAATGTCTTGAATAATCAAACATGTTTAGCTACAGATAAGCTCATTAAATATGTATACCGCCTTGATCAGGGAGCTCTCTCTCAACACAGTTGCAAAAGTTACCTCAGTATAATGGGACGATGCAGTGGTCCTGGTATAAAGTATGAATAAGAGTGCTTCTCAAACCTCCGCTGCAACACTGGTTAGATGAAAGAGAGCACTCAAGTACTACATAAACCACATGTCGAAAAGGACTTCCGTTCTTTTCTGTCATGGATCCAAATCTCAGTTTGTTTATTCTGTATAAGGGAAAATCTGTATAGGATGAAACCTTCTTAAATCTTAATAATTTCTTCTCAAAATGGTATAGATGTAATATAAGTGATGCATAATATGGAAGTGAAGGTTGTAATTCAAACTATTTTTTTCCTCAAAATTAATGACCAAGTAAGACAAGAAATGACGACCATTAGTAATATTAAATGCCCTTACACCAGTTCAAATCTCTATAAAACTTGACTAATTAATCAATGCAACTCCCTTGACCATACTAAAAAAATAAAAAATAAAAAAAATTATTATTTTTTTTTAAATTCTTTAAATAGTTCCTGCAGTAACCATAAAATCTGAACGTCAGCTCACTATGCACTACCAGGATTCACTTTGGGTCTGCACTGTACTGGCTCATGGCCATTTGATATTTAAGTGAGAGTATGGAAATTGATAATCAGGCATAAACAGGAACAGGAAGAAAAATACATCATCTAAGTTGGGGCTTAATTTATCCTTCACTTCTAAATTACAATTTTGGCATCTTTCATTTTTTTTTCTTTTTTTTTCTCACTACTGACAATCAATCACACATAACAATACAAGGAACAAAGAAGCCATTAGCTTCAACACAAGTTCTTATAAGCTCTGTTGTATTTTGGCCCCACCAAATCTCTGAAATAGTCCTTGGTACACTGCACCACTTGAATAAAACTTATTCAAACATTTAAGGCCACAAATTTGAGCTACATTTTCATTTTCTTCTATTGTTATTCTAGTCCGGGATGTCACATTTTTTTTGTACAAAAATATTCAATCGTGATTGTATACATTATGGGTGATCTTTACAAAGGTAGGGAATGTCAAGGGAGACAGTCAGTGTCAAGGAGAGGTTTTGGTGTCTTAAAGCAATCGAAGTCGAGTCCGCGTCACCCAGGAGCCAGCGATCATGAAGAGCTGTAGAGTGAATGTTCAGTATTGCATAGATTTAAGATGTAGTTTGATTAACTGTCACAGTATTTGAGAACAATTGTCTTTGTCACAAAAATGTCTATGAAAGAAAAACGAAAAAAAGAAAGAAACAAAGCCAAGTCTCGAGTGGTCGTGTGGCTGAACATTGGTATTACAAACATAAGGCTGTATAAAAATATCCTCTCTTTAAGCTGAGGTTTTCACATGTGTGGCATCAGTGCTAGAAGGTCCCTGCCCCATCACAGTGCAATGACAGGCTCCTCCTCTGTTTATAGCCACACCCACATCTTTTAGAGCTCCTCTTTTCGCTTTCCCACCTTCTCTTGGTCTCGTCCTCTTAGGCTTCGCATGAAACCGGTAAAGCCAGCTTCCTAGAGTGTGTAGAGTGTGCATGGATAAAACATACATTTTTATTAATTCCATATGAGTTGAACATGAACGATTGCATCTATTCACATATATACAATTAAACAACTCACCCCTCGCTCTCCATTGTATTTTTCACTGAATTTGCCATAATTGTAGTAGTTGAAGGTTGGATAGCCTTCTACACCCTCCTGCTTACACAGCTCATGGTTCTGGCCTTTGGTGCAATCTACGGCAGCATACACAATCTAAATAGTGACATTATAAATGAGAATTAAAATGGTGCGACTGAAACCTTTTCCGAACACTGTTACATTTTCAGCAGATATGATGTTACGCATGAACTGGGAAGAAGAGAGCAGTTGGCGCTATTACAGTATATTAACACTTAGGCTAGTTTGTTCACATGCTTTTTAGCACGAGAAGCAGGTCAGAAAAATGTGGCAGCAGAATGCCAGAATTCTCTGGGTTCACATCACCATAGTAGATCATTACGGTAAAAATAATAATAAGTAGAATAATAAGAGTAATAATACTTTGTTATTGGAGAAACATAAGCAATAATTTGTCTTGGCTGCATTGAATAAGGCATAAGCGAGTTTTATTTTTCTAAGCAAGTGAAAGTTTAAATTGGTCAGCCAGAAAGCATGCAAGACAAAGCCTGGGGCAGAGTTATTAAATTTTTATAGTCATAACAAGCAGATCTGACAGGGTGAAATCCCCAGTGTCTTAATAATATAAATCAGGCTGCCGAAATCACAACATGTGCATCCTTATTTCAGAAAATGAATGCACTGATGGGCACTGATACTAAAATTGCTTTTACATATGCAAATTCAGATGGGAACTGATAAAAAAAAACAGGTTATAATGGTCATATGAGGCACTCAGACATAGATTCATTATTGTAAAAAAGGGATGAATGTTCCTTCCTACAGTAAGTATGCATACTTGGTGAAAGCCTTATACTCCATTTAGACACATTTTTTAGAAGGAGGGTCAAGCACAATCAAGCAGTGCAAGTTATACTGCTAAATAACACTCTTAACTGATTACCTGTCAACTGTTATGGCTATTGCATGAGGATATCAATCATTCAATAGAATTGATAAGACTGTTTCTTTTTCAAATATTGTCAGACAATCCTGGAATCGATCCCCAAACACTTGCTTTCAGATTACGTGGATAAGAGCAGCAACAGAATCATTCTTCGAAAGAAAACTCGCATCATGTACTGGCAACGGTTTCATCAGGTGGCCCTGGCTAGAAAAATCATTAATGAAGGATCTTGTTATCCACATCAGGCACTAATGATCAACTTAAAAAAAAAAAAAAAAAAAGAGCCATAGTATACGGCTAATTAAACAACCTGATGTGGCTTAGTATACAGCAGGCTCATTACTATTGCAACAAAGAGCCTTTGAAATAAGTAAGCCACAGACCTTTTGTGTCTGCTCATATTCAGTTCAATCAGTGAATGAAAATCAAGGAACTAACAAAGCTTTATTCATTAAATTCAGGGGGTTTTTTTTCTCCACTGTAGGATTCCGTGTTTAACTGGGCCACTTACACTTGTTTGCTTGCTATAAACAACACAATATACCATCAGAGTACACTGAGATGCTGCATTATAAATCAGGAGAATGGAAAGTCAGGCACTTGGCTGTTATCTACACACTTGCCACACATACTAATGCACAGTCTAACAGAGACACAGGCCGCCCTAAAAGATAAAGGATGAACTCTGGGGAAAAAAAAAAGAAGAAGAAAAAAAAAAAAAAAAAAACACACAAACAAAGACTATATGGAAGCAAACAAAGTAGGAACCGGCGTCTTTCAAACGCACTTCAGTCATTATTCTAGATTTAATTAAGACAATTTAATTAAATCCTACTCCTGTGTGATCAAGAGTCCTCCTGGTGCTCTGTCACAGGATCCAGCTCTATTAATAAAGAAACGGCCTTGGCCCTTTTTCACGTTAATCAACTGACTGCCAAATCAACTCACCAGACATACGTGTCATCCATTTCAACTCATCAGAACACCAGCAGATGGAGCTTTTTCTATACATTTCCTGTCCATGGGCACAAACCTTCACATAAATACTGTTTCCTACAGGACTCACAATAGGAGTGAGGCCAATCAGGGCGTTAAAGGGAATTCAGAGTGAAAGCAGCCGGCTTTCTTGGCAAAGCGACTTTCCAAGTCATACTCATTCGAATAATGACTGTGTGCAAGTCCAAATTTAGGAGCCATCAGAAGGTTAAAGAAGGCTGACATCATGCGTAATGCATTTCAATCTATTGCTAGGAACAATTTAACATCTTGGGTTGGTGACTTGTGATGAACGACGTTAGGAGAGTCACAAATTATTCTCGGAGGCATTTCAGGGGTGGGTCAGCTATTTGGAAGAAAGAATTACTGTACACTGTTGGACAGTGAAAACAGAAAGAATGAAAATGAAACAGAACAGAAAATGGCTTCATGTGGAAAGCATTAAAGAACTCAGTAGGGAGTTGAAAAGTTAGAATACCTGCACTGTGCCAGAAATATTCGAGAAGATAAACATATGAAAAGCAAACGTCTATTCACATACTGTATACTGCATGTACTGCATATGTTACTGATCTTAAACTATAAGAAACTGAAAGTTAAAAGGCTGCATGAGAATGTGAAATAAGGGGGGTAAGAGACAAGAGATGTGAAAAAATTCTAAGCCATTAAAAATGGACTGTGTCTGATGATGGCACCTGACCAAAAAAAAAAAAAAGCAGGAATGAAAAGTAGAATGATAAGCTGATAAGGAAAATTCTCTTTCATGAGGTTGTGCCTCACCTTGCGGTCCTCTTTGAACGTCTCAGCAGCTGTAATGAAGTGCGGGACGGCATTCTTACAGTGCGGGCACCCTGCAGAGAAAAGCATGTCATCATTTCATCTCAGCCAAATGAGCTGAATGTCATCTGAGCCAGATGACATTACAGCGGAAATGTTACAGAGAAAATGTTGTGATGCTTTCTATCAAAGCAAAGGCTGTAAATAGCCGAGAGTGAGAGAACAGCGATGAAGTACAGAACGTAAAAAAAAAACAAGGACAAATAGGCTTTTCAAGAGATCAGCAACGTGCTCAAAAAACTCTCGAGCCCTGAAATATTCATATCACCTTTTCTCATGTTTTACTAGCACTTATGACAGTTATTATTTATTGCTTATATCTGCGCTACTACAGAAAAACTTATACACCTTCTTCACATGAAACGGCTGAATATTTCATCACATTTTTTTTTTTACCATGCCCTATATACTGTAAGCAATAAAACAAAACAGGGACTTTTATTATAGGAAAATAATTGAATACTGGGTTATATTACATTATTAAAGCCCCAAAGTTGTTGTAGCGTAAATTATAGCAGCTACAAACAGGCACTGATCTGAAATCAATCAAGAGTCTGGAGCGTAAGTTATGAGCTGCACTTTAAATAACATATTGTGTACATTCTCTCTAAGATGAGAAAACTTTAACAGGTATAATGCTGGCTATTACTACTGATTGGAGACTCTTTGCCTAAGACCCTGTGGCAGCAATGGACATCGAGCTTGCAAACTCCCAACAATAGGGTGAACGCTCTCCTGTTACCCCGCTCAGGAACCCCTCAAAACATCTGTATTTATTTTATTATTGTATGACATTTGCCATAAAAGGCTTTGTGTTTTAGCTGTGACTATAGAAATAACATATTCGAATGAGCTCATTAGCAAAGATTAGAAGAAATTTGAATGAGTATAAATGGCATTAGCTACCACTTTAATCTGAGTTTTCAAATGAAAGCCATTAGAGTAAAGGAGTCCAGTTTCACAAACCAGTGCACTTAAACAGCACCTGAGGGTAAACTAATGATGCTTGGAGTCCCAGACAAAGGCCTGCTTGTGTGCATAACACAGCTCCTAATTTCAGAAGCACAACATCCATTAGAATAATGAAGCATAAATTTGCTGACCCTCCGATCGGCTCATGCAGCTATTACACTCGAAGCACAGAAAGTTTTCGAACCTCCAGACCTGTGTGAGGTCTATTTGACCCTGCATTTCATCCATATAACTCACTTCCCAAACAAGAATCTGGAGAGCAAGCAAAAGCTGCACTTTAAATAGCATACTGTAAAAAGCACTTAAAAAATGCACCCTTGTGCCTAATGAATTCACACTAATAAGGCTATTCAGGATTGTACAGTAAGAATGGCTTACAGTCTCTGCCTAATCATGCATATCTATGCCTTTTTTGTACTGCAGAAGGTAGTATCATTAGATTATTACAATTATTACTTTTCAATTATTATACAATAAAGCAAATAATCTCAACCATAATTTGTGCTATTAAGCAATCATTCTAAATTCCACACAAATGTATATCGAAAAATTATATTTTTGCCAACACTGATGCTCGTTAAGGCATTGGACTACGATTCGGAAGTTGTCCCTGTTGGGCCCTTGAGCAAGGCCCTTAATCCCCAACTGCTCAGATGTATAATGAAATAAAAATGTAAGTCGTTCTGGATAAGGGCATCTTCCAAATACCTAAATGTGAAATGTACTGTACACTGCCTGGTCAGAAACAACATCGCCATTTCAGAAGGGTTAAATCATTGGGCTTCATCAAGCAAAGAAAACAACTAAGGAGATTTGAAATAACTGGAACGGGATTAAGAACACATTATGAGAATCTGGGAGGATAGTGCTGGACTGTCAACTTTGTTTAAGAAATGGAAAATCATGAACGGAGAACATGATTTTCCATAGTTATCGTTAATAGTGAAATTGAGAGCATTTCCATATGCACTCAGTGTGAGGGGAACGCTAACAGACTAAACTGCTCTGTGGCCATAAGAAAACCACTTGTTAGTGAGGCTAATCAAAAAAACAAGGCTTCAATTTGCTAGGGAGCATAAAGATTAGACTTGGGAGCAATGAAAAAAAAGGTCATGTTCAGATTGAGCCTATTCCAGAGCGATCGTTACATCAGGGTAAGAAGGGAAGCACAAGAAACAGTGCACACATCATGCACAGGGTTCACTAGACAAGCCCCGGGAGGCAGTGTTATGATCTGCAGCTGCTTCAGTTGGTCAGGTCCTGGCTGAACATCGTTATGTTGGAATAAAATGAATGACCATGATATCACGTCAGTGGAGCTGTTCTTCCCTCGTGGCACAGGCATATTCCAGGACTCATTGTCACACATGAACTGGCCACCACATTGTGTGCTGAAATCAAAGCTAAAGGTGACTGAATGAAATCAGAGTGTGAGACATTTTTTGGCCAGGCAGTGGATGATAAAATAAGGACAGATGTTGCGATAAATAATTGGTTCTTCAGTATATTTTTATTAAACTGAAATATATAACTGAATAGGAACGAGAATGTTACGTCATCTTGTCAAGGAATAAAAATAATGATAAGCCAGTGTAATAACTGTGTGTTAAATATTAACGTTTATAGAGCATTGGACTGTTTTTCTGGTGATACCTGGATAATTATCTGGCAGGTTAAACTTCAAAACAATACAAAATGTTCATGTTATTTAATCTTAATACAACACGGACAGGCTGAACCATAAACGGTCTTGTATTCACTGTGAATGTCTATTGCATAGAATGTAAAATAATGACATCAAATTCTCAGCAGGCACACACTGGAGGTTCTGCGTTTCTGTTGCTGAATTTTAAAAGCTGACCAGACGGGCAAATGTGTGCCCAACGCAGGCTGCACAGGATCAATTTTAGTACATGAATTTAAGAAGAAAGTTGCTTAGTAATTTTAAATGTATTCAAAATTCCAAAACTCAAATAGAACAAGGGACAGTTAACATGAAAGAATAATGTTTGCTTCAATATAAATCATATTGTATATGATGCTGCGTTATAGAGCACCCTTTAGAAGATAAGCACAAATATCTTGTGCTGTTGTAAAACAAATGCAGGGTTCCGGGGAAGAGAAGCATTTAATTCAATAGAGGCGCGTTTGTAAATTAACTAACCGTCTGAAGGCATTCATGTTTTTATATTTTAAGAAACCGCTTAATCACCCAAATCCCTTAATAGACTGATGTTACACTAAATATTACACAAATCCAAGAAAACAAACAGAAAGTGCTGTTTTTGTAGGCAAAGTGAAAGCTCTCAGTTAAATCTTTGAAGGTTCTATCAAAGAAAGCTGAAGGCAGAATTTGTAGGGGCACTGTATGAAAATGCTGCTGTAGCACACATGCTCATTTATTTCCTTTTGCTTCTTTCTGTTTTTCATAAATATTTAGCACAATTACCTAAGTAACGATATTGAAATGAAATCTAAGCTCTTGCTGTGAAGTGTGTCACTGTAATAACTGTCTGAGGGTACAATAACCTGCTGCTAGGCTTTATTATTCCTGTATACGAGCATCCTATGATTATATGAACAAGTAATAACTATAAGTAAAGCTAATTAGGGTTGTGCCAAAAAAACAAAGGCGACAGAGTTTTAAAAAAAAGCATGCAATTTAAAATGATTTGCATATAATAATAATAAAAATAATAATAATAGCTATTTGGCCTTTTTCTAATGCCTCAGATGCACATTTTACTTTTAATTGACGCTTCCACAGTTGTTTTGATTTTAAACATTCAATTCATCCTAGAGCCACTGTAGCATCATCAGCATCGACATTAGCAAAGCAGACGACTTACATGGAGCGTAGAACATGATCAGGGCATGCTTCTTCTTCTTGAGAGCTTCCCTGAAGTCCTCAGCCCCAAGGTGACTCACGCTAGATGGCTTCTCCTCCCATGACTGCTCAGGAGGAGGGGGTGCCTGGGGACTGAAAGAAACACACAGGGGGGGTAAAATGAATCAGAATTAAGAGTGCAAATTAAAATGGCCATATTTTTTAAATACTCACTTTATATGAAATATCAGTGCTCAAAACTGAACAAAGTATTGTGAATTATAAGGAGAACCACAAATGTATATTACGGTATATGGCCAAAAGTTTGTGGACACCTGACCATCACACACCCATGATGTATGTACATGTTGAATATCCAGTTCCAGCTTTAGTTCCTTCTTTGCTGGAACCTCTATTCTAAGGGAAAGGTTGCTGGTAGGGTTGTTCCACAGGGACATTAGGGAGATCAGACAGTAATACCAGGTCAGGATCAGTGTTGGTTGTAGCATGTTACTTAGAGTACTTGGAGTTAGAGTACTTGGATTACTTTTTTGATGTAACAAGTAATCTAACGCATTAGGTCCGCCATTTAAGTACTCAGTTAT
>JAQMYK010000035.1:13920035-13930836 GCA_030014345.1 Clarias buthupogon | reverse complement strand
GAAACTTATATTGAAGGCCAGGTCTCCCAAGCACAAACACAGTTTTCTAGTTGTAAGCATAATAATTCTTTTAGGACCCGTCCTGAAATACTTTGCTTCCCTGACTCCTAAAACATGACACGGCATGTCGAAGACCTCAAAACTCTACTACTTTGGTAAGATTTTATCTAGTTTATTATTATACCATAGTAATGCTTGAATCCACAAGAAACCATAGTATATTATATAAACATGTAAAATTCACCGTCACAATTCAGGTCACTGTCAGACACATGTCTATAGCTCTAGTGAATGATGTACTGTATACTACTGTAAGTGTATATAAATAGTATGACTATGTATGTATATAGATCCTAAATTGTTTAAGAATAGTAAATACACAATCTATGGCAAATAGTCCAATAATTTTTCTTTTCACTTTTGCTACTTTTAAATATAGGATATCTAAACATTATAAAAACACTATTTGTACTATTTTCTACTGGTGGTAGTACTGTCACGATTTTTGCAGAACTCAATGAACCCTTTTTCTTGACAGAGTAAACAAGGAGTACGTCATTCATGTTATAAAATACCACCGCAACAGAAGTAAACTTGGGGTTTTATCCCCAAATCCAAGTTTTTTGCTATTTACACTGTAAACTGTACACTGCCGTTTACAAAGTAAACCTTTGTACTTTCAAATGAGTTAGACTGTATATACAAGTGTCAGCTTTAGATTAACCAGCATACAGACATATTCATTTATTACATCTAAAATACTGACTATAAACCTCATTGTTTGAGAAAGAAAATATACATCACTCATCTGACTACCTAGCATGTTGCTAACAAAACCTCAACACCCATTTTCCCAGTTTGTCTCTCAAACACTTCAAAGTCAAAACGTAATCATGTAAATTTCCTCAGACGTTAGCGCTTAGGATGGAATGCTAAATTATAATTTAAATAAGTCTGTTCATCTGAATTTTCTAACCTGTCCAATCTCTAACTCTGAAGTGAAAATCATTTTTTTCCCCCCTCAGTGGTGTGCTGTCTATTCCATTAATTCACCTTACCTGAAATAATGGTCAGCATTACCCGGCACTCACTGATGAGTTAAATAGCTATATGATAGTTAAAGCTAGACTGCATTTACTCAGATTAAAACATGCACTGAACTGAATGTCATGTGTCACTCATTCACTCACTCACTCACTCATCGTCGTCTACACTGCTTTATCCTGTATACACAGTCGAGGCAGGTCTGGAGCCTATCCCAGGAGACTTAGGGAACGAGGCAAGGTGCATCCTGGACCGGGTGACAATCCATCCCATGGCACGCACACACTCATTCACACACTACGGGCAATTTGGGAATAATAAATAAGCATAATCTGCATGTCTTTGGAGTGTTGGAGGAAAGTGGAATACCCAGAGGAAACCCAGCATGCAAAGGAACTCCATGCAAACTCCATGCACACAGACCTGAGAAGGGAATCAAACCCTGGAGGTGCAAGACGACAGCGCTAACCACTAAGCCGCCTGTCTTGTTTCAAATGGTATGAATTTGAATATGCCTTCGTCTACACCCCTAACTACACAGTTGATTAACTGTATTTTTGTTGATCTCAGCATCAGTATACAGACTATGACATATAAGAAATTCCCTGCACAGCTTTATTACTAACATGAAAGACAAACTTCAAAGGAACCAAATAATTTATCAGCCCAAAAGAACATGAAATACTTCATTATAGAACTGAAAATGATTAGGTATGCTGTAGACTGCATACTAAAATAAAATATGAAATGCCAACACACAGCACCCACGCTATGCCTTTATTACTGTTAACTCAATAGCAACATACATAATTAAAAAGCACATTCCACCTCTGTCCATACGGTTAATCAAGTGGAGTTAATCCCTCTTAGATCCACAGATCCCGCTAGACTTTTCGTAGCATGTAGATGACCTGATCATGTAATGGCATCAAGCTGGATGCAACCACAGTATATTGCTTCTGATAGATTTGAATTGTGACTACCAATTTTAAATGCAATTGCAGGCAGTCCTGAGGGTGTGTGTCTTTGGAAAGAAAATACAGGTAAGGATGGCTAAATAGATCGTCCCCCCCCCCCACACACACACACACACAAATGCAAAGTTAAAATAGCAGTATAAATATGCAGCTCTTCTTTCCAACCAATTGAATAGTCTACAGTCCCACCCACTAATCACATAAAACTGTGACTTGGCTTCTCTGGCAAGAGAATTTTGTGTTTGGTCTGACTGCTGCTTTAGCTGAAAAAGCACACGCTTTGTTTTCAGGTTTCCACTGTGTCGTTGTAGCAAAGAATCAAAAATCCCAATTACTATGGCCAAAACAGAGATGGTGAGTCATAGTGATCGTAGTGTGAGTGTTTGTCAGAGCTGCATTCCTGCCCCAGGCACACGACATTGATTAAATGATGGGGTGACAGTTCAGCAGTCTGGAGTCATAGCGGAAGATGGCAGCATGTTGTAATTAGAGCAATGGCAAAGCTCTGCACCAGGTGAATCACATCGCCTCTCCACATGACCTCAATGATGCCCTCAATGATGCCCTCAACAAGAAAGCCTGGAGCCATGCCTTAGAATTTGTTCCAGGCAAGACCTGAGTATTTCCAACCTGAAGTGCAGAGGTCACCAAGCCAGCATTTGGCAGCTAATACAACAAATGATTCTCCAGTTCAGTAGGTCATGAAACCATATTTCACGTTAAGCAGTTATTTGCTGGTTGTAAGAAAGACAACTCATGCAAGGTGTATAAGAAATATCTCAGAACCTGAAAAACAGAATCAAAATTAAAAACACTTAGACATAGTATGTAAGAATGTCGAGTCACCTAAAATTATTCTGAACAGCGTATTTTCTCTTTTAAAAAAAAAAAACTCGCCAGGGAAGGAAAATGGCAGACCCATTACTGTCTGTAGATCGTCATGTCTCATACCAGTCACAAAAGCAACCCATTTGCTTTTCACCAAGCAGCCTTATTCAATGTGGGCATTATCCTAATGATGCTGCTGCTGCTTTCACAAGGCTGTCAGTGTTATAACAATCCACAAAGCGGTACAAAGAACGAGTCCCCCGATCACATCCCGCCGATCGATGCAAAGTGAAACAAACAGACTGAATATGTTGCGTGCTGTGTAGCACTGATCTGTCACTGGCGAGAGCGTGGATTATAATGCAAAAAAACCTGAAAACACATCCATGCTGGATTTCAGCCTTTCTGGCCTGTTATTCATGCTTAAGCACCTAGCTTTCTGCTATTGCGATTCCTGGTGGATCTGGCCATGTTTACATTGTTCAGAATTTTCCTCCCTTGAACTTCAATAGAGCAGCAGCTTCAGCAATTATTAACAAAAAAAAGCAAACATACACTTCACAGACCAACTGGATATGAAATGCAAGTGAAAAAAAAAAACGTCTGTAACATTCTGCCAGGAGGAACCAATCTGTGTAAACCTGCCAATTCCTTCCGTCAGAAATATTCATCAAAATGAGCAAGCTGCCATATCAAATTGAGGGAAGAAAATGCGAGACAAAGAGTACAGTGAGAAAGCATTAAATCACTAATGTTATCCTTCTACAGATTATGAGAGGAAAACACATACAGTATATCCCTTGGGTTCATGTTTAAGTAGAAAGTCTACAAAATTATTTAGATCAATAGTTGTCCTATACAGTATGTAGATTTATGGAGTTCTTTGTATGTTGTTCAACAAATCAAAGATAACATTATGTATTAGAGAATGGGGAAAATTAGATTTTAAATCATTTATAATTTATGATTATTACATTTATAATAAAGAGGCACCGCTCGATCAACCAGTGACCGGAATTGGTTGTTTTTCAGGTTGATTAGCCATGACTGATCATGTTCGACATAACCAATCCTGTACTGAGTGCACGAGCTTCTGAGAGAAATACATTTTATGGTTACATTACCAAAGTTGTGCATGTTCAAAAGCCTCTGATCTGCCCTCTCCTCCGAACGCTGCAAGCGAATATCTCGAAACTCTTACACTAGACTCAAAACACCATGTGTGCTTAACAGTCTCAAAACACACACAAGTGTAATATAACTTTTTTGTTTACTTTAATTTGAAGTTAAATATTAACCTCTTGTGTTTGAAGTTAGATTGTATTATTTAAATGCTGCCCTTGATTTTTAAGTGAGAAAACCAGTGTTATAGGGAAATGGGCTACATTTACTCACTCAAGTTCACTTCAAGTGAATAAAGATAAATTATTAAACTTTTGAGTTATGACTCATCTTTTTTTTTTAATGTTTTTTAAAGGTTCAAGATATTAAAATTGTAATAAAAATGGGTAAATATATATATAAAATTGGGATATTTTCAAAATATGGATTTTTTAAAATAAAATGTACTCCCGTTTTTTTTTTAAGGTGAGGCTAGACTTAATACATTATTATTATTTTTTTAACAATCCTGATTATTTGAGGTTTGATATTACAAACGTATAGTCTTTCTGACAACATCCAATCCTCATATGAAGAATGCAGCTCAGATCACTAGTCAGGATCTGTTTGAAATTTGTACATGCCTTTTCCTGAGGCTACTAAGACTTGTAAAAACTTGAAAAGTGTAAAAACATCTTTCAGCTAAGGCATTTGGTCACACAGTCTGTCTATAACAAATTATATTTCTTTCTGTAGTTAAAAAATACCTATATGAATAAACAATTAAAGGACTCGTTCATATCACTCATGATCAGGCATGGAAGCTGTGTTCCCATGTACCGCTTGTTCCTCCCGCATGACAAAGCTGCTTACAGGGCGGCAACCAGATTTAAGCGCCAAGGGATGTACTGATTCAGCACAAACTGACTGACGTTTCATCAAACACCTCTATTTTCCTTCTAAGTAATGAGCCAAACAACTTGGTCAGGGAGGGGCTTTGGCTCTGCCTCCAACGACACGCTGCACTCTGGGGATAAATTATAGGCACCACTGGAGGATGAGCCAGGCTTTACATGCTTAATGGAAAACACTGTGCTGAGTGAAAGGACGGTGATCACTGGCAGTGGAACTTCTGTTTTCATGAGTAATTGAGCTGAAAGCAAGATGGTGGTGCTGTTGCTGGTGGTGGTGAGGGCTCAATTGAGATTAAGAGAGCTGAATATTGCTTTGACTAGCATGAGCACTAAAGGCAAATCCAGGGGCACTGAGGTACACAAACCAGCTCCTGCTTGTGCACACACTTCTACTTTCCCACTGCTCTGAAGGTAGCACCTTTGTTTGCACTGGCTGCTACAAAACAGGATGTGAAAAAGGAAACAGCATGGGGAATAGAACCGGACTGACAGGGTGAGGAAGTTAAACCACTGAAAGCTTCGAAGATTTTTACTCCTTTGCAGCTGGAAAATTTTCATTAATTAATCAACATGATACACTGTTTAGTATGACAGTATCCAGTTTCAAAGGTCATGTCTGCATGTCCTTCCCTTTGACACAGTGCAGCTGACTTGAAAGTAACAGAGAGATCACAAAGTAAAGTTTTAAGAAGTCGTGATAAACCAGAGCTTAACTGTCACATGACCGTGTGACTTGTAGTCAGTACTGTGTGTGACTGTCCGTGCTCTAAGTGTGAGCTACTTCAACAGGCTCTCACGCTACTCCCACACGCAGTGCACGCAGGAAACATGCAGCAGCCTCAATGTAAATCTGCGCTGCAAATCTGGAGCCGCAAAGCATTCCTAATATATATGTATGTATATGTATGTATTTTTTTTCCCCACGAGTGCACCGGTTTCAGGGGCGATCTTCAATCTTCCAAGGCATGCAATAAACATATCAATATATCTGTCAATGCACATGAGTCACGCACGCAGTGCCTGTATGAACGATCCAACGGTCAGATAGATGGTAGGTCTCAAGTTCAGCCTCCAATGCTTTCTCTCTCTCTCTCTCTCTCTCTCTCTCGAGCTTTCAACTTCGAGCGGCAGCCTGAAGCCCGACATATTTGCCATGAGCAAAATGCAACATGAACCGACATGATTCACACAAAATATCTACACACGGCGGGCATCTTGATATTACTCACCATACATAAGAATATATACATTGCAAGCTCTCTCCTAGGTCTCCCGAATCGGGTCCAAGAAGCCATGATGCCGCTGCCACGTCTGGCTGCGCATGCGCACATTCCACTTTCCTGAAAGCCCTTACGAGACTGCAGAGCATGCGCGGAAATGTAGTTCCTCAGGAGTGACTGTTATTTTCTTGCCATGTTTAATACTTTGGTAAAAATATACACTCCCTGATGAGGGTAGGCGTTTCTGCTAACTCTGCTACTTGTTGGAACAATCGTTTTTATAATTTTCAGAAAAACAGTTAATGTAAAAAGGGCTTAGACATAGGAAGTGTGTTTTGAGTTGTTTTTTGTTTTTTTTTGTACACACAAAAAAATCATATCAGTTTATGAGTATTTAAAAAGATTCAGCATGGACACCCCAAACAGTTAATCAATCGCTATGGAAACTCATAGATTTATAGGAGCAAACTATCTAGCTTTCGTAGGGGGGATGACCTGAGCAAAGAGTTTGTACTGACGCGAACGTTTATAATTGCCGGCGTGTAATTATTAAAATATACAATGCGTAGTGTGTTAAAAGTGCGGAGCATCATGTCGCTGAGTCGCGGTGATAAATGTGTGGTGTGTTGCTGCACGCCGCCGCTTGTCCCCCTTTCGGTTTGAATTTGAACTGCTCTTATAGTAGCCTGCGCTCGCGAGCGCACACAGCGCAGTGAAGCAGCTGCAGGTATCGCGGTGTGAGTCGCTCACTGCACAGGGATAGATACACTGTTCACCAGCCAGAGCACGGACAGCGCCATTTATGCCGAGACTTTACAGCTTACCGAGGGATAACCAAAGGTAAAAACATCAGATATTTCTATTTTATTTGCGATATTTGTAATGAAGTGTTTGGAAACTCTTCTATAGAGAAGCTGGTTTGTGGAACTTCTTCATCAGGGTTTAGAGTTCTGCCAAAGTGAAGACACATGAGTGTGTACACTGTTTATCTCCGACTAGGCATTCTTCAAAGAACACGAATAGATTGAACTAAAACAAACAAATAAAAACATCGAAAGGCTTGGTGTAATATGGTGTTATTGTTGCGGTGTGTGTTTGTGGTTTGTGAAGTGGACACATGGCTTGGTTAGGGCTGTGTGCTCTTGTTTCTAAAGCACTGCCATCAATTATTGAACTTTCTTCCACGTTTTTTCCCCTTCTTTCTATCACAGTTTTCGTACTCTCTCATTATAAAACCTTATTTACTTCTAATTCTACTCCCCAGCTAAAGTAATTAGTCTTCTTCAACAATGCGAGAAAGGAGTGGGCGAATGCAGACAGCGTCTCTTTTATCCCGTTACAGATTTACTTGCAACTCACGTTTCGTCCTGAGATCAGAGGTTTTTTTTCTTTCTTTCCTCACGTTTCCAAATGCTGTTTTTCCCCCCTTAGTCAGTAATTATTTGCGAGATTTTGCGAAAATTTTCGGAATTTCCAGCTTGATTAGTTTACAGTCAATGCGAAAATAACGATCATGTCATTGTGTGTGTGTGTGTGTGTGTGTGTGTTAGAGAGGAATGAGCTGGACTGTCACCAGAACTCGACCTCCTGTTATTTTCAGCATCGCGCACGTGCGTTATTGTGTTCTTCTCCACCAGGTTTACTGCAGTCCGTCAAGCCTCCTGCTCTTATAACACGCTTCTTCTTTTTGTGCAAAGGCACTTAGACGCAGGTGGATTTCTACCAAATAAACTCGACGTTGAAGAGCCTTAGTAGTAAGGACGAACCCACAATAACACCCAGAGAGCATGTAGTAGATGTGCACCGAGCAACCTTAGAAAAGCAGACACAACAGGACTTCTGACAGACAAATCAGTAAGAGAAAAGAAAAGAACAGTACAGTATGAGGATTGGGTAAATAAAAGAAAATTGATAAATAGTCCTTGTTTTTTATTAAAGGGAGAATACATCATGATTGGTCATAAGAAGCAGACTGTCTTAAGGAATGTTTATGATTTTATAGCAGTCATTGTTAGGGTTGTTCTTTCTTTCTTTCTTTCTTTCTTTCTGAGACATGTGTTTTGCTTTTCACTGCACTTGCAATCAGCCTGCAAGTTCTCTCTGAACGAAAGTGACAGAAAATAAATGCGCAGGTTTTCTTTCCATGTATTAATGGTGTCAAAAAAAAAGACACCATTAATACAACTTGAACTGCAAGACCAATCAACCAATCGAATATTAGTTTGAGTGATCTATGAGTTTCCATAGCAATCGATTAACTGTTTGGGGTGTCCGTGCTGAATCTTCTTAGATACTCATAAACTGATCATTTGTGAATAATATCAGCCACAACTGAACTATAAAGCGTACAGATTTTTAAAAAATATATACCTTTCATCATATTGCAAACCTGTTCACATTTTGTTTGCAAATCCTAAAATGCTCAAATCTAAGCAAGAATGAAATAAATGAATAATAAATACCTTTTTTGTTTTACCTATGATGTTATGTTGCAAATGTCATTGAAATTGTTTTCTTTCTGTCTAGACACACCACACCATTCGCGTCGTGTGATCATCCGTATATGTTCCTGAATGATTTCTGAATGGTTCTTGCTGATCATAGGAGGATGAAAACTACTTGAATGTAATAGTGCAGCTTGGGCAAAAACAAAGCCATCTGAATGACTCAAGTAGAGATTGGGATATTGAGGGTCGGTAGGGGGCACTGTTGGGTGGTTGTATTGACCTGTATAGATTTTGAAGTCTGAAAGTGATGAGCATCCATGGTCAGCAAGGAACACATGGGCTCTCATTATGCGGAAACCCTATAAACATGCATCAGGAGATTAAGATCTGACCACATATCTGTTTATTACAAAGACCATTCTCGTCAGAATTATTTATTTTAGAACATGTGTGTCTGGAAATCCAACGTGACCTGCATAGCTTTTGCTGGGTTTCTGCTTAGGTAGATTGAAACGTTTGCTCAGAAATAACTCCTTTTTGATCCTCGCATATTGAAACCGCAGCGCGTCTTTCATTTAAGTGTAAATGAGATATTAAAGTCTGGCGATGTACAAATTATAGGATGAAAACCTGAGCAGTAATTTCCACTTCACATGGTTCTATCAATATTTATGTAGTCTCATTCACGGTTCTTAATGAATGGTGCGGTAACAGCCGCTCACTGATTGATTCAGTCTCGGTGCTCCTCTGGTTACGGTGCTTCCGGTACGGGAAGACTCATTCATCATTTGTTTAGAAACTCTCATGTCAGAGTACGCAAGCAAGATTTAGCAATTTGAAGCATGTCATACGAGTTTTTCTCTCCTTTTTTCTGATAGAATTTAAATAATCACATCACATTGTTTCTATTAAACTAATAATGTTTCAGGAAGTTTCGTGCCATGACTCACTATTAGAATGCACACAGTTGACACAGTCAGGTGCTTTCACAACAATGACGTCATTTTGTCCAAGTTCTTTAAAGCTTGTATTTGTTTAGCCTATTGCTTGACAAAACTGGTAATATCGTATAAGCATATGCATGCGCCGGTTGATTTAAGCATGTCCTTGGTTCCTGAGGCCTCTTATTCAGATGTAAAACAGGCTTTTCATCCATAATGAACTTATGAGAGCTTTCCTCTGTTTAAAACGCACTGATTAAGGTTCTCTTAAAGCAAACAATGACCAGCCCAGAGCCTTCTCAGAGCAACGATAACAGTTAAGATGCATCCATAGAAACAGAGCAGGAAAGTAAAAACCTGTCTCAAAGTCTGGCAGTAAATAATTTCGACAAATTAATAAAATCTTGTGAAGAAAAGGCTCAGTGACCCTCATCAGAGTTTCAATGGCGCATATTTAAAATGTGTCATATGAATTATTTCTGACATTGAGACATCAATCGAGCGAGGACAACATGAATAAAATTTTAATGGAGAGGAACTTGATCTGACCGACACTAACTCTAGACTTTGTTAAGTTTTAAGAAGACAGACTCAGTGGCATGGTGCATCCAGTCATGTAGTCAAACATGACTACTCTCATAGAGTAAACTCTCATAAAAAATGAGAGTTAGTCTAAGGACAATTACATGCCATGATTCTAAAAATCTTGACATCATGTGAGTTATAATCATTGTTGCAGTATTAGCCTCTGTCGTTTGGTGAACATTTGATGTGTTACAGTGTGTCTGTTCTGTCTATCACATTAATGTCTGTTGTATCTTAGTTATGAGACATTGTCTTCACATTGCTAAGAGTTGCATAGGTTCAGATGTCATCTAATGACCCGGTCTTTGCATTTGTCCCTTGATGACATTTTTTTTTACTAGCTTATAATGTTTACAAAAGAAACAAATCTTTCCGTTGGAGGGATGCCGTCGTCTCCTGCAAGCTGTTACCATTCAAGCGCATTTGGTGCTCTGCCATTCAGGCCCAGCAAGGTTATAATTCATAGGTTGTTTGTTTCATCACATCCAGGGGCAGTGTAATATAAAAGACAATAAAAAACTGTGACCAGCTAGTGCATTCTTGTGCTTTTTTTCCAGACTGCTTTAACTTGACTTGATGTCTTTTTGGTTGGTGCCCTTCACACATTTGACCCTCATTTGTTCCTTTAACATAAATTAGGAATAAATTAAGGTTACAGTCAATGTTTTCACAGACTACATAAATTATTCTATTGGTATGTGTGTGCTCTCTCTCTCTCTCTCTCTCTCTCTCTCTCTCTCTCTC
>JAQMYK010000035.1:13906091-13916394 GCA_030014345.1 Clarias buthupogon | reverse complement strand
CAACTTCACCAAGTGTCAGAGAACTACAAATGACATCATGGTCTGCAGTCAGATGAGACCAATTAAACACCATCAACACCGTGTGGTCCAAAAGCCACCGGTAATCAGTTCCAAAACTTGCCAGAATACTGTGGTGCAAAGGCTAATTGTCTTTGCCAGGAGTCTAATATTTGGGAGTCTTTCAGCAAGATAATCACGCCAAACATATAGTACTGCCCTCCTGGAAAAACATACAGTAGTCTGAAAAGCGAAGCAATTTGTTGTCTATAATATTAGATGCGAGTACTTTACTTTATGGATGCACCATTACCACTTTTTATCAGACCAAATGTGAGTACAAGTGCTTCCTTTTGGGTACTTGCCGGTACTGAGTATCAATAGCTGCACCTGGCGGTGCCCCAAAGCATATGGAAGCATACAGTATCATCTAATGCACCTGTTAATGGTGTCTTAGTGTGAACCCTAAGAAACCCTGTTTTGCATATAGAATGGCATTCCGCAGAGTATTGTATGCAATTATGCTTACTGGAAAAGCCATATACTATTACATATCTGATCGTTATAATTAACAGAAAATACTTTCTGTTGGACAGAAAATCACCTCCTTTCCTTTCATGTGCGCTTTGTAGTCCTTCAGTACCATGGCATTTGAAAAACAACAGAATTTTTACAACATTATCACTGAAGTCGCAAAACAAACTATGTCCAATATATTTTACATTTAAAGGAAGACTATTTTTTATTAGATATTTAATAAAAAAGAAAAGAAAAAAAAACACAAAACCCCATCCATAAAGAAGGACATCCAATTGCCACCTATGTCACCATTTGAAATGAAATGATAAATATTTTAGAAAATAGTAGCTTTGGTAGCACTTTCTGTCATGTGGGAACATGTATTTAATTTTAATGCAAAGTTTAATGCACAATGTGTTTATGTCTTCCAAGCTGAGATTTGTATAACGCTGTTGCCCATTTGTGTACAGTATTTCAAATGTAATAAATAGTTGTAGCTCACTCCTGTAACAGAATACAGGCTGACCAAGAGATGTGCTATTAAGCTACATTAGCAAGAAAGACTAGAGAGAGAGATGCACTGCAAGCTAGTGCATCAAATTAACCTTACATTAACTTTCTGAAACTAGAGGAGAAAACACAAGCTGACCCGATTGCTGTTCCTGCAGTTCACTTTGATGGTGTTTTTTTCCCCTTCACAACCAGCAAGATAGTTTCACTTCATGCTTGTATCAAAGTTGAACATTGACATGGCTTTGACACAAGGGAGCGGAGGGTCTGCGTGGTGTGTGCCTGGCTGTGGTATCAGTGCAGAAAGTTTGAAAGTATTGTACAAGTACAAGTGGATTAGCACAACATTATCAGAGCAATTACTGATGCTGGTATTGATATCTATTCATCTACTTATAAGAACTTTTTGAGCATCGACCCGATATTTTCGCTCGCTGCTTCTTAACAAAATAGAATTTCTACACTAATTTAAAATACAGTACCAATTATGAGTTAACTGGAGAAATATTTCTTTAAAGGTTGTGATGTGTTGTTTATCCTCTGAGCCCAGCTTTCAGCTGCACACATTTATACGCGATCCATGAGAATGTCCAAAACTACACAATGCACACGAAGTAAATTGCTCCAAAAAAAAGAAAAAACATTAATAATTTTTTGAGCAGTATAGTATACCAAAATATTAAGGACAGCAAATATATAGTAGTATTTAGTTCTGTAATATGCAGCTTAAAACATGGCCCGGGTATTTGCAACATCAATCTGATCAGAAAAATAAGAATACAATTATTTTATTGTGTGCACAGTTCTGACTGTCATGGCCAATATTTACCAGAAGCCAGAAGCTAACTGCTATCAGCTGTTATTGTGACAGATTACATGCCGCACTGTAATTGAGCTCATTCTGTGTATCTTAAACAGCACATGAAATGGTCACATCAGTTTAGAAAGACAGCTAGCTAAGTTTTAAGATCTGGTTGAAGGGAAAAGGAAGCTACAGGTAATCTCAAGGAGCCACAAGCTTAATATAGTGGCTTATCTGAAGCTTTGAGTGCCTCAGCTTTGAGCAGTTTGACTCCGCTATCCCATAAACTGTCACCAATAATGCACAAAAACAAAACTGTGAATTTTATGGCTTTACAATTTTTTTATAAACATGCGGCATCATCATCAGAGTGTCACCAGATCCATATCCAGGGTTGCATCACTCTTACATGCAGAAATTTGTACTAGAAAAATAATCCAAAACACACCCTAAAGGTAGTACCAGCTGTCCTGAGTCCTCTAGCTCAACATTATCTTTATGCTATAAAGTAGCCAAACATCATCTACCATTTACTAGCTTCCTAACAAATTTGAGAATTAATAAATGCCTTACTTGTTCAGCAAGTGATTTCTTACTTTGGTTGTGAAACACTTTTTCATATTCTTGCTCAAGTCTTTGTTTCTTATACTCCCACGTCCCTGGTTCCTGTCAAGTTATGGCATGATGTTGATTGACATATTGTATATAATGTGTACATACAAATTTCTTACCAATTTTGATCAGAGACCCCTGCACAGCACTTACAGGAAGACTATTACAGACTTGTTAGGGCAACTCAAAACAGCTCAAGACTGCCATATTAAAGAGCACTTGTTAATAAAAAAAAATAATCCTACACTCTGGTGCTTTAATTATGGGAGATTAATGAGGCAGGTTAATGCTTTCTTTTAATACTCCTTCTTTTATACCGTGGCAGCATGCTGGAGCAGGGATATTGATTTTTGATGGAAATTTGAAAAGCACCAAATAAACCTAACTCCTACTCAAAAACTGCAGGGCAGTGATTTCTTTTTAAAAGTGCCAGATCATGTAAACTCCTCTGCTCTAAAATGAGATATTAATAGTGCTTTGCATAGAGTCATGTTGAATACAGCAAGCTGACTACAGGCAAAATCCTGCTCTTGTCAGATAGAGGGTGAGTCAGCTCGAGTCACTTTCCAGGTGCATTCACACAGAGATTTAACTATTGCCTTCTTTTCTCTGCTTCAATTAAGCATTTTGCTCAGAGCCTCGGTGCTCCTTTCTGTTCCATTATTATTTGCGTACCCTGAGAATCTAAAAATGCTTCCCAAGTGAACTGAAAAGGTCATGCTAAATCTGACTGGATTTTAGTACATCACCATGGTCACTCTAATATAACCAAAAAGCTGTGACCAGGTGATGAGACTGTCAGATGTACAGTGATGTATGGCTTAAACTTCATAGTTCTATGAAGTGGCTCATGCTTCAGTAGTATTCAGTCCTTTGTCCTGCGTAAAGGTTGTGCATGATTCTTCTTCTTCTTCAGCATTGTTTTTCCCATGTTTAGCATTAATCCTATACATACATTAATCCTTTCCATCGGTCTTGTTAACATGATCGGCAGCAGTTTCTATAGTGATAAGTAGCTCTCTGCAGAGGCACAAAGATCGGTCTCCCATGCAGACCCAGACAGACCTCAGCGTGACAGTGATTAATACCCATTTCAAAACGCCGCCCTAAATACAGGCTACCCCCTCATCAACTATAATGCAAATCTCATATTGCACTCGGGATTATTTTACAAATGAGTGCTCAGCGAAGTGCTACAGGGCATCCATTAGATGCTCATTGATAAGAAAAAACGATTTATATATGGTAAATTTTAATTGATCTGAATGGACTTGTTGAGAGACTTTATAATTTACACAATTGGCAATTGTCATTGCTCTGCTTTTGGCACTTGCAGCATCACAACCTGCCAGTTTCTCAAATGATTAAGTCGTTCTCGATAATGGCACTTTGAGAACCACTGCTTGAATTTTTATAGAGTATTCATTTATTTAGCATTGTATGGTTCATAGTAAAGTAGCTTCTTTTCAAGATGCTTTTCAGAGTAGGAGCTGTTAGGTGTGATTTTCACACACAATAAGATATTTACAAGGTGAACCGCTGCATCTGCTTGACAATGATAAGGAGTGACCTCATTCTTGTCCTATGTTAGACAGTATATGAATTCTGGATTAAGGTAGTATGTTTTCTTGTGAAATGACTTCCTTTAATTCCACTTGAGGAAAGCAATAATAAGAATTTTGAGCTACGTACCTCTGTATAGAAAGGTGACTTTGTCTTTACAGTAGCTTCCATGTAGTCAAGAAAATAGCATAGTTGTTAACTTTTAACATTAGCCCCCACCCTGTCTCGCCACTGGCCATGGGAACCAAGCAAACAGAACAAAATAAATGAATGGATATATGAACAAATATAAAAATTCTAATAATGAAAATAAAAATAATAATGAAAAAATAATCACTTTGCTGCAAATAGTTAACTTATCATGTAACTTTACAGTTGGGAAAATTTTGTTCTGTGGTGGAGTGTATATATTTGGGAATCACCAGTGGTCATCTGGTACAATATTATCGCGATAGCTCGGTGCCGATTTTTCTCAATTGAAAAAGTCAGTATGGATGGGAAAGAAGGGAAGTGTTTTTGAATCGGGTGAGTGTGGTGAATTGTAGATCCTTGAAATTTCACCAGACCTGAGTCCTGCCATTGTTTGTAAGTGTAGTCAAGACTGAAGGTGGAAAAAGGTGTTTTTCTGTGGATGGTACCTAACAGAGAGGATTCTGTCTATTTGTACTGAGGTCTGTCCTGGTAACTTTTATTCATATTAAGCACAAGACACAGAGGTAGTACAGACCAGTTGGCCTTGTTGCATTTTGTCTGGCGTTTATGTGTGTTTTCAAAGGCGATGTTTTATATAACATGCTTCATGTATCCCGTGTGGCTATGTAGACAGTATGAGTCATATAGTGCTCAGACAGCCCATCTGACACTAATATATTGAAACAATAAATTTGCTTGATTACCCATATTTACAATCTCTGAGGAGCTTGGTTACATTTAAAATATATTTTAACTTCTTTTTCGATACAATATCTGTACAGTATATTTCAAATACCTTATGTTATTTTCAAGTAATGAATGATTAGTTTTTCCTCCATTGTGACAGCACACAGTAATTAATAACTCATTCCAGTAATATCAGTTCACATATATAAAATGAAGCTCTGGGCAAATTCCCAGCTCTATTACATCTGTTTATTGAATTTAAGATTTCATTATGGATACAAAGAGGATACAGTTATCAGCTGTTGTTTAGTTTAAATTGATGTACTCTTAAGATGCAAAGAGCACTCGAACTGAATGCACACTGAAGATTGAGCAGAACATTTTCAGCATTCAGTCCACACAGGATAGCAGCAATACTTATTTAAGAACAGAAGCGGTATGTGCTCTCTAGAGATCTGCCATTTAATGGGCTAGAGCGCTTTTAGAAAAATCAGTTATGTCCTATTTTTCCATGAAGCTCTGTAGAAGACGGTACTTTCTAAAGTAGCGTGGTATTTGTATATCTCAGTGCTCATGTACAATATGCACACCCACAGGTCTGCTCACTACTCATCACTCCCACACTAGCCACACTTCTACTGCCTAACATTTGGAAAATTATATTTATCAATTGTTTATCATTTACCCACAGAAATGTTCATGTTCCTGGTCAGATTTAATGCTACTAAACGGACTAGTGAAGCTGCTGTTTCTTCATTTGAAGTTAGCAGTAAGCAGGAAAAATTTGTACTGTTTATACCCAAATACCATGCACATTAACTAATTGTGTTGAATTGCTGTTATAAATGTCTATATGATTTTATCATTTTTTAAGCCACATGAATATATTCTTAAAGGAAATAGTATATATTATGTATAAAATATAGATTATGTAATTCTGCCAATAGTTAAATATCCACGTGAAAGGGGCTTAAAGCCTGCTGTGTGATGGATGTCCTTGACCTCCAATGCTACTGCTTCTAATTTGGAGAGCCTGAAGAGGCTTAGCTCAGCACACACTGAGTTCGAGTTTGATCCATCCTGCCAGGAGGTAGTTGAGAGACGCAAGGTCCACATTCTCCCTCTTTTCCCCTCCACCCCATTTCTGCTGTTAACAGTAAATGCCTTCTTGCTGGCGTCATGCCCAGCCATACTCGGCAGTTTACAATGCCACATCAGTACACACTTTGAATTTGCTTTTGCAAATTCATTTTTATCAGGGCTTCGAAAATGACAGCAGTGTAGCCGCTGGGATCAAAGTGAAATAACAAGACATAAAAAGGGGGCTTGTTAAATGGTTATGATCGATTTGTGCTGCCATTATATTGTTTGTATTGTATTTATTTATTGTATTTATAAAACTTTTGTTGTAACTGCCAGCTTCCATTTATATGTATTTTTGTGGCTGTGTTGTGAGCAAAACAACAATGTAGCCTAAGAATCAGACTGTTTGTGCTAAATGAGCACCTGCTTTAATAGAATGAGATGGATGCAGTTCATTTTTAAAGTCTGCACAATTTGTTAATGAGAGAGTTGTCTAGACTTGGCTAGACAATTTTTCTTTTTCTTTTTTCTACCCGTTCTCACCCAGCATCATGTTGTTGATCAAACTCAGCATGGTAGTAGTTTTGTTGTGGTATCATGCAGCAGGTGGCTTCCCAGTTCATGCCAACAGTTGCCACAATTTGGGCTGTGTGCTAGTAGTGGCCCAAGGCCACAGGCCGTCTGTGGCTCTGGCCTATTTCCAGTTTCCCTTCCCTCCAACTCACTAGACCGCACAGAGGCTTGCTGCTTATTGCCTCTGGATCTCTGCCACTAATGAGGACTAGACTTCACGAGATTTATCTGCATGTAAATACTTGTTTGAGCTCCCATCAATTATCTCCTGCTAGCATCTGCCCTCTGAAGTCTTCATGATGATGCGGAGAACAATGTCTCCTAAATGCTGTTCCCCATGCCAGCTCTTGCCATTTAACACAGTTCTGATCACAGCAGGCCACTTCCCTGAACATCAAATTTAATGATTAATCGAAAGTACTTTACCTAGGCCACATTTTTCAACATACATGTATCACATTAATATAGCCCATAAACCCCATGTTTGTTGAATTAAATTCGTGCTAGAAAAAAGTCAGTCAAAAGTCAAAACTTCAGTCAAAAGTCACATTGAACCAGTGGAATTTTGTTAAACCTTTAACCTAGGTACATTACACAACTAATCTATTCATCCTTAAAATCCAATTTAGCTGAAAACCAATTGATATAAGACCAGTTGTGGTTTCCCTCACAGTCAAACTTAGCTATTTTACATTGATCTAATAAGTTTTTTCTTTTTAAATTGAGTGTGTTAAAAGTATAGAATGTGACTCCCAAAATGTTGTACATATTTATATTTCATTTACCCAATGACATTTTTCAGTAGGTCTAAAATAACTCTCAAATTAATTTTATGTATTTGTCCAAAAGTACATCGCTACATTATTTTTTGTCTGCCCTATGATACTGTGGTTACCATATAGCTGGTTTAATCTCTTAAACATTGTTGTTTATATTAACATGCTTTTATTAATAAACATTTAAGCGTCATGTAATTTAAATTGTCTTATAAAGTTATAACTTTCCACTCACCTACTTACATACAATTATGAAATGGTCAAAAAACATTTCTTCAGATTCATCATGTAAAAAAAAAACCAAGGTTTTAACACATTTTTAATAGGACAAACACAAAACATTGTTTTACTTCCATACTGACAAACAATATCCTACAAAACCAGTAAGCATTATTTGTCCTAAAGATATTTTACCAAGTGTTTATTCATATTTATAATCCACGTTTGTATTTTCCAGTTGCATTAACATTTAGGGCAGTATGTAAAAAAAAAAAAAACAACATAGTAAATGCAAATAAAAAAATTATTTGTGTCTGTAAAATGTGGAAAGAGGAAAAGGCGAGTTCTTCCCTGCCTTCTCTTCAGCGTTCTTTTGTCACAAACCTTGAATCCCTACAAGAAATGTTGAAGAAATGGAAAATTACTTAGTGCAATCTAGATGTTTTAGTTTAAGGACTTGGTCTGAGAGTGTCGGTTTGTCCAGTTTAAAAAAAAAAAAGTAGTTTCAAAGGTGTATTGAAGAGGGGTTGGGTAGCTTAGGGAATAAATTATATCTGTGAGCGCTTCACAGGCACCGGCTGCTGTCTGGATGTTTTGGTGCAACTCATCTTCTTCAGTTCCACTTTTTCCAGGGGGTACAAAAGCCCACAACCCTCTCCACAGGCCATAAATTGCCCCAGGATCATTTGTTCCTTAGCATTTTCTGCCTGGTCACTGGTCACTGGAGATCACAGAATGCAAAAAAAACACAAGCATTGTGTGTTTGAGAAAAAAAGCATCTAGTACACTATATTTCCCAAACTATGGTACATTACATTTTTACATTAGAAATCTAATGTAAAGTTCTACTCATGATTAAACTGGCCTTCCCATGCTTGGTTTTGGAAAACCCTAGGTTAACATAAATTATCTGCGAAATAGCCAAAATGATCACAACTAAAGCTAGCATCAACCTTACCTCAGCTTAATCATAAGTTCCAACTTCGACTGACGCGGTTATGAAGTGACGTCTGCTCTTCTCCTCCTTTCAGGCAACCTGTACTACATTGGCCAGCTCTACCCGTCTCCTAATGTAAACTAAAGTTACACTAATGTTAGTAAATAATCCTGTGTCTGTCTAGCATTAGCATAACATTAGCATCACCAATAGTATCTAACTGATTCCTGAATGCTGTTCCCTTCAGGAAAAGTGCTGAGAGCAGGTGGTAGTCTGTGACACTGTTATGTTGGTTTAAGCAGATTGGTTTAGAGCTGAAACTGAGACATGAGGGAGTTAAGAACCTCAGCAAAGCAATGTAAAGGAAGCTTCAGGATAATGTTTTGTCAGCTAACAAAATCCTAAATGGCACCTAGCTTAAAAGTGATTTTAAGCTTTCACTTGCAGCAGTCCATAAACACTTACTTTCTTTCAGTTACAAAAATCCCCAGGCACAGTTCAAGCTCCACAGCTTCCATTATTCCTCCATTACCTAACATTACACTGTTTAGCCAGCTAGCAAACCACTGTTCATTTAACTTAGATGTAGGTCTGTAACAAGGTTTCTAACAAAGTTAGTAAAGCAAGTTTTTATAGCTCTTTACTGCTGGTAGCCTTTAGATTGTGTAATGTTTGTCCAGTCTTTGTTTTTATAATTTTTCATGTCCAATGTTGTACATTAATACTCCATCCAAACTATGAAAGCACATGTTTATTTTTAGTAAACAAAAAAGTGAATATGTTTTATATTTAATTTTAATTTGAGTAAGGGTGGTTACAGAGTCAGTTTAAGAAATGAAGGTCAGTCAATCTGAAAAATAGCAAAACTTTGACTGTATCCCCAAGTGCAGCCACTAAAACCATCAAACGCAATGATGAAACTGGCTCTTGTAAGGACCGTCCCAGGAAAGGAAGTCCAAGAGCTACCTCTGCTGCAGAGCAGAAGTTTATTAGGATGACCAGTCACAGAAACCACAGCTTAACAGCACCTCAGATTAAAGTCCACATAAATGTTTCTCAGAGTTCCAGCGGCAGACATATTTTAACATCCTCTGTTTGGAGTTGACTACATAATTTAGGCCTTCATGGTCAATAAATTGCAGCAAAGAAACCATTAAGGATGGGTGATCTACTTCTCGCTCTTCTTCGGAAGAACAACAAACAGAAGAGACTTGCTTGGGCCAAGAAACACTAGGAATAGACATTAGATTAGATGATGGTTGATAAGTACAAATTTGAGATTTTTTGTTCTAACAGTTATGGTTCTATGTCTTTGTTAGACATAGACATGTTAGACATAGACATGTCTTTGTTAGACATAGAGAGTGTGAACAGATGCTTCCTGAATGTTAGCTGTGAAACATGGAAGAAGGGATGCGATAGTCTGGGGGGCTTTGCTGGTGATGCAGTTGGTGACTTAGTCAAATTTGAGGGCACACTTATCCAGCATTGCTACAGTACCACACCATTTTGTAGTAGCATGCCATCTCATCTGATTTACCCATTTGTTTTCCAACGGGACAATGACCCCAAACACACCTCTAGGTTATGTAAGAGCTGTTCTCACCACCAATACAAAGTTTTCACCATTGTATTAGTGCTCAAAGGTTTGCATACCCTGAAAGAAATTGTTAAACATTGCCATTTATTTGAAAAATATGACTGCTAATGCAAAATAATGTTTTCTTATGTAGATAGAGGTCATAGGAATTCATCAATTCTTCTTCTTTGTCTTTCGGCTGTTCCCTTTCAGGGGTCGCCACAGCGAATCATCTGCCTCCATCTAACCCTATC
>JAQMYK010000035.1:13885122-13899013 GCA_030014345.1 Clarias buthupogon | reverse complement strand
TGTATGTATGTATGTATGTATGTATATGTGTATGTGTATGTGTAAGCAGTTTCACATTTTCTGCAGTCCTGTCGATAGGGTAACCTCATTACCTTCTGCACTTCTGTAGTCAGCAGTCAGGCCTTTAAAGTTAGCAAGCCTTCCTAGTGAGGAGTGAAAGAGCAAAAAGAGAACCAGGGTGACCTGCTCAGTGAGAGGCTGCAAGAAAATATTTTCCAGCTCCTTTTAGTTTCCTCACCTTTAAATCTCTTTCCCCTTACTGGTCTGTACTGTATATTTATCTCTGTAGAAAGTCAGCCAGGCTTTATAAAATCCCTCTATTCTGCGTATGGGCGCATTGTCTTAACCTGGCACAAATCCTCATTTGCACCTAAATGTGTGTGACACTTAGATGTGTTTTTTGTCACCAGAATTTTTTTAGCCACTTTCATGGTACTTTTTCAGGTACGTATCCAATATGAGGTTTCATGGTCAGCTACTTTTTTGCATTGCACTTCACTGTGCATGTACATATAGCTGCTTGTACTGTACCTCTCCTGCACCCACACATCTCCCGGGCAGAGAAGTGCCAGTAATAGCTACAGAAACAGCAACGGCAAACCACAAAAATGCAGGCTGTGCTACTTTTTTCCTTTTTTACATTTTATTACAACTTCGGTGATGGAGGATCTTGTGAATTTGACAGTTTTTGCTATTTGTGACATGTGGATCATGCTTGGGACCGTATTGAGGTGGGAAATTTGTGTATGTTTAGTATTGTATCTGAAGAAAAAAAAACAGTTGTAGTATTAAAATGTGAATGTATACAAAATGAACATTTTCAAAGGAGTATTTCAACAGGATTAAAGTTAATAACATGGAGAAACACAGCCAGGGGCATCAATTGCTCACCAACATTCACCACCATTCCCCTTACACACACACACGCACACATACACTCACTCACACACAGCAGCTATTTTTGAGAGCATGTTATGTTATGTTTAATTAGTTGTTTGTTGGCTTATCAAAGCTCAACCATTAATGTGTAACACATTGCTTTTACTTCTCTAAAATGTCAAGAATGCATACTTGTTTATAAACTTCCACAATGATAGAATATCTAGAACTGCACTTGGTTCCCCAGCAGAGGGAAGGTTTTAGTGGATCAGTATACTCTGAGGTACATGAATCATCTGGGGACATGAGATAACAAATTACAGAGGACTTGGAGTTCCTGCACTCACTCTAAATTTCATTGTATACTGTGACGGACAAGCTGGGCCTCTAACCTCCTTGACGTACAGTCTCCCTGAACCCTTCCTCTCATCATATTCTATTAGAGCTTTTCCCAAAACCTAATCTGTGACCTAAATGTTCCCCAAATGAATCAGCTTTGCCGAAGAGAGGTAGAAGCTGCCTTCTGTTTATTTTTCCTAGTGTCTTCTTCCCTGTGTAATAGGTCCAAGAGACTGCTATGTTGTTTTCTTTTTCCCATCCCGTTGTTTGCAGATATTGGACTTGGGATAACAGTGAGCCGGAAGAAAACAAACCCTTTTAAAATATGAATAGAGTGAGACCAAGAATGGGACTCCTCCTCTATAAGGCTGCTCAAAGTCTCCATTTCCCTCCCAGGCAAATTAAAGGCATTCCATTATCCCTGGCAAATTACCACGCAGCCTTTATGGTCTGGCCATGGCACATTAGTGTGCCTTAAGACGTGGCCTAGCTGTGCCCATTCAGCCAACAATGAGAGGGTCCGCTGGCAGATCTTTGGCCGGTCACACAGAGGAGCTATTCACACCAGGCTGCATGAAGGGGGCCATACGGCAAAAAAGCCTGCCACAGCTGAGCCAAGACACATTCTCAGCCTCGTTTTTGGTGCATGAACAAACATATCTCCTTAGAAGACATTTCATCACAAAGCTTTCCAAAAAACCCAGGTTCAGTGGTGAATTTTTACTGATGTATTACTACAGATCATTTTCACCTTCCAGAGTCAGAAAGGTGGCACTGTCTGCTATGGTACTCCTCTTGTGTGGGTTAGAAGGACACATTAAGGTTGAGCCATGTCACAGAGTGATCCAATTTCATCTAGGAAAAAACAGCCTCAGAAGAGTGCATGTCCCATTGTACTTGTTATCTTTTCTTAGTGCATGCTTATATCAACCTCATTGGTTTAATGACTTGGTTTCACTGTGTAATCTCAACAATGTGGATGTGTTAGCACCATTTCATGGCACTTCACAATTTTTACTTTTTATTTGTCTCTATCATGCATAGGAATTTTCTTTACACATTTAAGACGCAGTCCAATAATCAAAATAGTACTGCAGACAAGGGTCAAAACAGGATGGGGCATGAAATATCAAAGCCAGAGTATTATCCAAAGGGTAGTCAGTAAAAGGACCAAATGCGAAGGGTCTAAAGACCTTAAGGATAAACAAAGCTCAGGAGGACAACATTGGGATGATTTCACAGTGGTGTGCAATTTGTGAGTTTATATACTCAATTATTTCACAGTATTACACAGGGCAAAAATGGTATATTTATTGTAAGACATTTTAGTCAGCCAGCCTACAATTACCGAAGGGCCTTAATTAATTTTCGTAGTCAAATCTGCAGTAAAGTAATCTGCTCTGATTTTTTTAGCTCAGTTAATTTCAATTTTATTTGTCTAGCATTTTAAACCATAGGGAGTCGTTCAACGCGGCTTTAGAGAAATTTGATGGAGAGCTAGACCCTTATTAATGATTTTCAATGATTAATGACAGTTGCAAGGAAACTCTCTGAGATTACCTGTGGAGAAAGCTTTGAGAATAACCAGGCTCAAAAGGGCACTTTTCCTCTTTTGGGTTATACCGAAAAGTGTGATTATAATATAATTGCATTCTACATGTGTAGAATAGTTAAACCCAGCACGGCGGTGTAGTGGTTAGTACTGTGTCCTTGCACCGTCACAGTTCAGGGTTAAATTCCAGCCTTTGGTCTGTGTTTGTGGAGTTTGCATGTTCTCCACGTTCTTGAGAGCTTCCTCCATGTGTGCTCCGGTTTCCTCCCACAGTCCCCAGACATGCAGAGTAGTCTAAGTGACATTTTCAAATTGCACATAGTGTGCGAGTGAGTGTATGTGCTTGTGCTCTGTAATTGTCTGTCGTTCCATCGAGAGTGTACCCCACCTAGTGCCCTGAGTCCCCTAAGATAGGCTCCAGGCATCCCATGACCCTTTTCAGGATAACTGGTATAGAGAAGGAGTCAGAATAGTTAAAGCAAACAGTACCATGCTAAATGGTTGATTCAGCTGATTGTAAATAAGGGTCCTGAGATGAGCTCTGAAAAGAAAAAGAAAAGAAAAAATCTGTTCTGTCACATTCTGAACTCCATGTGGTATCGTTATAGAGACAGCAGAGTAGGCAGTCAGCAATATAGAGGTTATACTGTATAAGCATGTTTCTTTTTCCCAGCATCATATAGTGTTAGAATGAGTCTTTTGGCTTTGTTTCTCAAGTGCAAATATGTGGGAATAAAAAAACAACAAACTAAATCCAGTGTCCATGTCAGTAGGTTTTTATTTCACAAAATAGCCATCAAGCTCTAAGTAGCCATGTTGAGGACAGACTTACAGTAGTACCAAGCAATAGTATTCCTGTTTTATCAGACTTTATGAGATGGAGGTTCATATATTTTACAGTTTTCCATCTTGCTTAGCTGTACTGCTAATTCTTGCTGACCTAATTATAAATTATTATTAGCACTGATACAGTATGAAAGACATACAATGTGGCAATGACATGTCCAAGTGATATTTAATAGAAAGCCTAAATATTATATTCCACTTTCTAGACACATTTGGCCAGAAATGAAATCTATTTTAATAGGATGTCAATACCATCTCAAACATAAATACAACTTTCTGAAATGTACTTAATATGAAATTCTTGGGGTCTTTAAACTGTCTAGAAATCACTGAATCTTCTTATTATCATCAGTGTATGTGGCTAAAAAGCAGCGTCTATCTCTGTGTTTAATTCCTCTAACTAAAAACAAGCAGTCTACAGCCAATTAAGTCAGCTGATGTCCATTTGAACAGGAGAGGCTGTAAAACGTGAATTAGCTTTTAAACCTTCCCTCTCTCCCTCTCTCCTGTCTGTCTTTCTCCCTCTGTATCTCTGTCTTACCTCTCACTAAACCAGCATGTGGGCAGTGACTTACCTGCTCTCTGTCCTTCCTGCTTTCTCTGTTAATTGAGTTTGCCTATTACCCTGTTTGAAGAACTGAACCCTGAATCAATTGTGCACATTATGACTGTAAGCACGCTCGTTAAGACCACAGCGATGCTTTTGTTGTTAATTTTTCCTTTTGGGACACAATATTTATGAACATGTTTGTGTAGGTGTCCCTGTGGCCTTTGGTAGACAGAGAAAGACTGTGAAATGATTCCTAAGATTTACGAGAGGGAGGTGTTGAGGAAGGACTTGGGCTAGAGACAGGGTGAAGTGATTTGGAGCTGTGGGGGTGTGTTGCGGCAAGTAGATCCTCAGCAGATTCGGTTCGGTGATTCAACGTGGAAAGGTCAGGGAAGATCATTCCTGAATATGACTAGAATAAGGTTTCCAACATAGGTGTGCTGAAGAATTACGTTTTAGTCACTGACGTACATTTACTGTATATTCAATTAACGTTTGGTCTAGAGTATTTTATTATTTTTTTCAATTATATCTGTAAGTCAAACCAAAACTATAAAACTCTAAAAAAAAACTTTTAGAGAATATTGGAACTGCATGCCTAAATTAAACATAAATTAGATAGAATTTTGTGTTGCTGTTTAATTTTTCAAGAGGAATTAGAGGAACCTGACAGCCCTTTTCCTAATTATAGATGGGTGCTCCAGTACAGAGTACATTTGGGTTTGGAGAGTGGCCAGAGATCTGGGTTCGGTTTCTTATATAGAGAATTAGGGACCATAACCAAATGAAGCTGCTACAAATGCTCTCCAAACTCTTCATTTGAATAATGCAGAAAAAGGGAATTGAAATGACTGAATTTTCATCCTCATTGATTGTCCATTCTAAAACAGTTTCCTTTCAAATGATCTTGTGTGACTCACTGCCTGAAGAATAGTCGCTGATTTCATTTATAAATGGAGTTCAAGTCAAACCGTGACTTTTGATTGTGCAGAATAATAGAACAGTTATGAGAGTAAAATCTCTCTTTATTTCTCTATATAATCCACTGCCAGACTAACACACTTAAAGCGTTTCACTAGTGCTTGGATACCATCAAGGTAGAAAGTTTTCTAAGTACCCTGAAGCCATGATCGGATTGCCTGCGTTTGAAAGACTGGCATCCTGTCCTTTTCTTTAATGGCCCAAACATGTGGAAATGGCTTGTAACATGTGAGAATGGAGTGAGGTCAGAACTGTACAGGGGACGTGGCGATAACTCCTAGCTGAGCTCCTGTAATGTGCAAGTGTTTGTGAATGATTCCTGTATAGTTCCCTTATACAGATACGTCTCTTCCAAAAGTTGGCGACAAATTATGCGTCGATTTGCTTGAAATCTTCTGTAAATGTCAATCAGGTTTTATGTCTTCATTCACTGGAAATTTCATCACAAGTTCTGTTTTGAATTGAACCTCCCCTCAAATTATATTATCAAAGTCATGCAAATAAAAACGAATGATCTAACATTTTTTACTCATAGGTTAGATTAACTTATCTGGTTCCACATGGAAAAACCACTTAGTGAATTCAAAAATCCTTATCAAAGTGACCAAAGAGGACTGAAACAAAAATATGTAATATATTTTTAATTTGCTGGTGATGTTTTTCTCAAGCTGTTTAGCCTCAGGCTCCAGGTAGTAAAGGATATGGCTGCCTCTGTGAAGTGAACCTCATAAATAGTAAAGAAAGAAGTCGTGAAAGATTCAAAAAGGAAGTGGGATCAGGGTGCAGGTTCTTTTTCTGTTCCTCAAAGAGGCTTGCATAAGGATGTCAAGATCTTAAGGCAAAAAAGAAATCTAATGCTTGTATGTACTGTAACTTAAAAAGACTGAATATATTTATGAATCATTTTACCAGCTGCACAACAAGTTTAGGATTAGAGCTATCATTGTCAAAGACAAAGATCACTGATAGATATAACCATATATTGTACATAATATAACATGCAGTATAAGAAGGTCAGTCTTCAGCCTTCAGCTGCATGTGTGTTGTTTAAACCTTATAAAGTTCTGCATCACAGACACTTGAGGATTAAACTTTAATTTAGACAGCTGTTAGCGGTCCACCTTCACCTTTCTTCCTTTCTTTATTCACAGACTTTTCCCTTGATGAACATTTGCTCAGTATAATAGCCTGTTAAAGTGAAATACATTTTATTGCTGCCATTGTTATGTGTGCAATATATTCATTTTCATTTCTTGTATAATTAACATTTTATTTGTTATCTGCTGTAAAAAAAAAAAAATTTTTTTTAAAACAGTACGGAGTTATGGAATGTGTGTATGTGCTCTTTGTTTATTTACCCAATATGTAGAATTCCTCAGCTGCCTGTAAAAGACGCATTTGATAAGTTGACGGCCTTACCGTATTTGTCATTTTCAGATAACATTCCATCAAATCCCTAAGGACTGACTGTAATCATCCTTCTCATGTACAACGATAATAAATTTGCTGTCAAAAAAAGTGTAGAAGAGATGAAATTGCCAGCTGCCTAAATTAACTGACCCTGTGTTGTTTACAATAAAAATAACAGCACAACTCTGCGGTTCACTGCAGGCGTACTCGTTTTTTTTTGTTTGTTTGTTTTTTTGACAATCGCGTAAATACCGTCTATATATTTTCCGTGTTATTACTCATGTTTCTCTGAGCATTTTTTATTTGATTGGCCCAGCTCCAGACATCCTACAACAATGTGCCTGTTAAGATTTAATAGCCTTATAAAAACATGCATGTACAAAGCAACTGCCATGAAGCCATATAAGCTGTGTTGGGAAATCCGTATCTCAGGACACTTCACCCCTGCACATGTAAAATCCTGAGCCCGTTTGTAGAGCTGCTTAACTCTGCACCGCCTATGCACTAAAAGCCTGTCGGCTTTTCATACACACACTGTACAGGGATTGTTTTAAGGGGTCATGGGTCAGCATTGAATTTTAGGACAAATGTAAAAACTGTAAACCCTCCACTGTGTGCATTGGCTGGGGCTTTGAATACACAAGGTGATAAGAACCAGAGGTGAACGCACAAGGTGATAAGAACCTTCATATAATTCATGAAATACTTGAGTATCCTTATCTCTCGGTTGTAAATTATGAGATTTTCTGGAATGTACAGGGTCAGGTCCGGTTCAGTTGTTTTAATCAGATCCGTTAATTTAGCCGTCATGCTCATGCTCGGTGAAGTGTTATGGATAAAGGGACCTTGGGAACATTGAGGTCATTAACCAGTTTGGATTTGTGTGGCAGCGAAGACTGGGGTGGTTATTAATGTGCAGAGTATTGTTAATTTTGGGACGGAAAACCCCTGCAGTAATTTGGCGTGATCTATTAGCGTAGTAAAAGCAATTATATTTGCTCAAAATGCATGGTAGTTGTATTAGCAGAGCCGACACTTAGCTTGTCGACAAAACAAAAAAATGATGATTAAGCCGTCTTGTGAATTGTTACCAAAATATAAAAAATGCCTCAATTCTTGCATAATAAAACACTATGTTTTGTGTTTGCAAGAGTATAAAAATTCTAATATTGGAAATGTTACATGCGAGGCGAATGTGTGTGGGGCATGTGAGTGTGCTTGTGTGCATGTGTGAGCTTAGGGACATGGATCAATGAACTGGTTCATTGTAGTGAGAAAGAGGGAGAGAGAGAGGGCGAGAGAGGGAGAGTTTGTGTTTAGGCTTCTGATGAGGAAAATGAAAGTGAAGAACACATTGTGAAATGGATGATGTGTTCAAAAAGCCTGCCGTCTCCCTTTTTAAAGAACTAGGGGGTGGGATGAGAGGAGGTAGCGGAGGAGGATAACCAGCAGCCATGCCTGCTTGGCCACCAGCTCCGAAAAGGAGTGAGATCTCGGGAGAAATAGAATGTAAGCAACCAAACCTCTTGTGTCCCCATCAGACACTCCTACACAGAAAACCAGCACTGAGGCCACAAGTCGTACTTTTTCGAAAAACACACTAATTAGTCCCTCAGCTCAGTTTAAGCACTGTAACAACTTTTGCCAATAGTATATGGTTCGCTTTTTATATTAAAGCAAGTGGTATTTAGGAAGTAGGCTGGTTGAATGTCAACGCTTTGCATTAAACCTGTAAATTTTAGTTTACCCTACTACACTTTTACCAAAATAACACCAGTATAGCCATGTGCTTCCTTTCCATATCACCTTCATTATTGCCATCTTTGTACGTTTAATTGCTAACGCTAAAAAAATTATTGTGCTACTGATTAATTAATTACATTGTAAGCGACTCATTTAAGAAGTGCAGAGGCTGCATTGTCGGCTCCTTTCATATCCACAGGTGAGTTTTTATTAAAGTTCTGTATCATGTCTCCTGCCAGCACAGTTCAGCTGAGTGATGAATGCGCTCAAGCTAGATTCAATAAGCGCGTCTTGCAGACCGGCCACAGTACTCATCTCTTAGCCTGCTGGCGAAAACTGATCAATGTGCCCTGACAAGCACACAGCACAACAGCACAATACCTGCTCATCTTACACGAACGGGCAAACACCAGCCCTCAGAGTACTGATTTACATCAGCAGGTTTCATACTGCGAAAGCCAGGGATATTACGACGACTACTATTACTACTATTACTACTACTACTACTACTACTAATAATAAGAAGAAGAAGAAGAAGAAGAAGAAAACTATTTGCATGCTATTGGAAAAACAAAAATAACTAAGATAGAAGCTCTCAGGAAAATGTCTTTGTGATTTTGTAATTGTCAACTAAAATTTCAGCACGGTTCAGCTGTATTAATGAAACAGCAAACCTCTTTGCAAGGAGTCAGCCCTCATTGCCTGTCAATTATTCAATACATGCACAGGCAGCTCGTGAAGGGGGTAGCTATAAACGAACAGAAAGAGAAGCCCTAGCTTGTCATAAATAAGCTTTCAGCTATGGCACAGTTATCAACATCCCTTATAGAAAAGAAATAGCATTAGAAAAGAAAGTGAACATTAAACCATTGCTTTTGGTTCCACTGTTTCCCAAATGAGCTCCCTACAAAACACAATCAAAATGAGTGAAAAGGAAAAAGCAAAGTGAAAAGGAAAGTGGCCAGAAAGGAAGGTCTGAGTGTACATCAATGTGGCTGGAGCACTGGCGAGGCCTAAAAGATTTGAATGGCTTGAAATTTTTTTCTGGCAAGCAAAACATAATTTTTAAACTGCTCTCAGAATTCTTCTTGGATAAATCAGGTAATGGATTTTTTTTTTAACTCCCAGTAGGCACAGTTAATGCCATAATGGAATAAAGCAAAACAGAATAGGTTTTTGGTGAACCTTTTTTTTTTTTTATTTATTTATTTTTTTATTCATTTACAGCTTGCTTTCAGCTATGTATTTATTTCACATTTTCTAAAAATGCAAGCTATAATTGCATTCACTTTTTCTTTAGTTTCCACTGTTTTCAGTAATAGGTTTCTCTTTACATTTGTTTGTTTTTATGAATGTGTTATGATATGGTATGAACTGGGACAATTTCACTCAGCCATGTGTTATGACTATAAATAGTAGATAGACGAAATGCTGCTAGTGTTATTACTATCTAAACTTAAAAACTATATATATTTATAGTAATAAACTAAGTAGGTATGAAAATTAAAATTCGAGTTTAAATTTAAGTTTCTATATATTTTCATCTCATGGAATTTAGCTAGAGCTGATATATCTGTATTATATTACTGTATATTCCGTGGATATATGCAATGAAGATAGGGAATAGAAATAAAATGTACTTTTACATCTTGTTTTGAACCTCTGCACTGTGCCGATAGTTCTATCAAACAGCATGTCATCAGTCACAGGCATTTCAAGTGTTAAAGATTTCCCACAAATAACTGGATGGAAACATTCTAATCAGCCAGGAAGATAAAAAGGGAAATTTTAAAGTGGCATCAGATCAGGGCAAGGGTCAGCAGGTCGGTTCAGGTCATCCCTCTGGCTTTTCTTAGATTTACACTATTTTGTCAAGTCTGGCAGATTGTCGGCACCCAGGCATTCTCAGCTAATCTTAGTCTGAGACATGTGCAGCAGAAGAGATCTTGAATCTGATAGTGTGGCCACGTGCCCCATGTGCTAATTAGAGCTGATTGATGTTGATTGCTGTTTGATCTGCTCCACAGTGCTTTTCCCTGCTCTAGCTCTCTATGGCATGTGACTCTTTTATAATCACTGTAAATACAGAGTGCACAATTCTAATGGGACTTGAAAATCTAAAAGTACTTTTAATATTGGACAATTTTTTTAATATATTCAGCATGCAGTAGATTTGTGATTCTTAATAATAATGGCTGTAAATAATAATCACGTTCATCGGACGATGAGCCGAGGGCCAGCGTGCATTGACTTTTTGAGCTGTTTATCTATTTAAATGCAAAGCACAAATCAGTGAACCTCTTTATCCGGAGTGTATTTTATGGACTGATGAGAAGGCACACACACGCACACGTCTCCAGGTACCCCCATAAGACAACGGCAGCAAAAAAAAAATATCCTCCTGAGAGCCTGGAACAGAATAAAAGACCATCCAGCCCATTGTCAGTTAGCCTTCAAAGGATCACACACATACTGTCTTATTAAAGACTCAGGACGTGCACGGGATAGTTAAGTGTGCAAACATTTGCTGCGAGTGTGTGTTTTCCACCTCTGCATAACGAGAGTTTCAGCGGATAGACCGTGGCATTCCAGAGAGGCATGGCCATTAGATCCAGGCTGCAGCATGTCTTTATAGCATTTTGTCACATCTATTAGCCTGTAGGTCACTCTCTCTTGTGGTGACCTGTGGAGAAAGCACATTTTGTATTCATGTATGCAGTTTGGAGCCTCAGGCTAGTTAGCCTAAAATTCCAAGAGTGCAACCCTTAAATTCCTGCAGAGATTTGAGCTCAGTTGTTTAAAGGACTTTGATGCTTTAGGTATTCACTGCAATGTGTCACTTGCCGTTTTTGTTTTTTTTCCCTTTTCCGAACACCCCAAAAATGAAGGGTAGCTATTCTACGGTATGTGTGCGTGTGCACCAGAATGGACGTGACAGCATTCCTGATTCAATCTATCGTGTGTCCTTATTTTGTGTCTGTGTCAGGTTGACAGAGGGCCTCCTAATTGTGTGGACCTTTATGTGCCCCACACTGATGAGATCATACTCACTGTTGTCTGTGACTAGCAGCCATCTCGCCTGCTTCGAGTAATTACTCACAAGGATAGGCGCAGAACACACTCGTATCCGTACGCATGTCTCTGTGCCTGTTTTTGAAATCGTTTTTTTTTCCCCATCAGTATGGATTTTTATGTCTCTACAAAAATAAAATCTCTTCAAGACGTGACTAATTTGCTCATCAATTAAACTGTGTTGTAAAACCATGCATGGTGTTGATTTTGTGCCTACTTAGTTAATTAGTACAGTGCTCAATGTGCTGTCTTCAAGAGAGCAACTAATTGAGTATGTTGTCTTCCTTGATGGAATAGTATCTTGTTTTGCTGTATTGAATTAAACTGGGCTGCAGCTTGAAGCTTAAAAGAAAACTCCACCCAGAAACATAAAAAATGTTTATGAATCTAGTATAGAAATAGGCGAGACAGCAAACATTGTTACAGAGTACAGAATTATACAAGTTACTGAGACGACAAGCACAATGGTGTTGACAGCACATTTATTGCGCTAACTTAGACATCAAAGTTCAAGAACCTTATCTGTTTGAGCAGGTGTTCAGGGTAAAATTTTGCTTTTATGTTTTTTTTTTTTTTTCTTGCATCAAATTTTTTACTGAGCTTGAAAGATCCACATATAATCTGTCCTTGTTTGGAGTGCTATACTGAGACATCTGAATACCTCTAATCCTAATTCTGGACCTGTTCACTACAGGGACTCCTCTCTGCACCCCCAGGCATCTTTGCAAACTGTATGTGTAAAAAGGCCGTTCTTTGTCTTCCAGACGATTTGTGCTGTTTATCAAAGCTTCCTAGCTTTCATACCGATGCTCGTTGCTATATATTAAAGCAAGACCTGACAAGGTGAAGACAGAGAGCTTGTCAGGGCACCCTGGTGTTTTTAGCAATAAGTCAACACGGGACATGATATACAGAGCTAAATAGAAAGCGGTAGAAGCCGCTTTACCTTGATGTGTAATATGACTCCTTGTCAAGTACAGAAACTAGACGGTGAGTCACCTCAGGTCATTTGAGTCCGATGTGTACTATATACCAGTCGGACAGAGTGCCGCTGGTTACCAGATAGTGGCGGAGGTGGCCAATCTAAGTGGATATGATGGTATCTGACACCAGCTTGGATTGGATGACGTCCTCTGCCTCAACCTGCTTTCACACTCAGCCCGTTACTCAGATTCAGACTGACCACCCATACATCACACGAGGCAGAGCTGGGCACAGAGAGCAATCTAATATATATGTCTCTTTTTGTCTGCCCATGGTTTGACACAAGAATGGATGGCCTTTGGTTGATGAATGCCCAGAAGAGTAGCCCATTTAGAACCATACATAAGAAGTGACATTTTAATTCCACACCCTTTTTACAACCTTTGCTGCATTTTGTAGCTGTCATTTGCTCTGTCTAGTTGTGTAGAAAAACACTACTACACAACTGTAGGTGTATTCGAGTACTTATAAATGTAATAATGCAGTATAAGTGGATTACGGTGGCCGGTTACTGTTGCCTAACAAATTAACAAAATCAAAAACAACATAACAAATTCAAAAACAAAATAACAACTTTTGAATTTATTTTGTTATTTCGTTTTTGCTCTTCTTGGCCTTTGTAGGATCTTTAAATATTCCATGTCAAAATCTGTAATGTGACATAAAGATTTATAAGGTATATTGCTTTGAATTTACATGAAGAAGGAAGAAAGGAAACATATTACAACATTATGAGATTATCTTTTAATGTGCTACATATTTTATAAAATATTTTATTAGATTTTCTTTTACTTACTAATGGCATATTCATCACCAAGTGAAGTATCAGAGAGTGTTTTATGACGAGTCTACTTCTACTGTATGAAAATAAATGCTCTTCCACTCAAGTGCCAGTTGTCCATTTGCATTTGAAACAGTTACGAAGGATTATCTCATTACATATTTACTTATTTTTCAAGTCTAATTGCAAGATAGTTTTAAAACCTTGTTAAGGTATTATCTGAAGGTACACATTATGGCCAAATGTTTGTGAACATCAGAGCAATCACAACCATATGTTTTTCATTCAACACTGTAGATTTAGCACCCATTTGTTGTTAAAATAGCTTTTACAACATTTTAACAAGTTGATATGTTTTTATCGTAAAGTATTAAATTATCTAACACATTACAAAAAATAAAACTGCATTTACATTTTTTCCTAGTTGTGGTACTATTATACAGTAGTTCCTCGGTGGTTAAGGTTTTGATTCATACTGTAGACCAGAAGGTCATGTGTTTAAATTTCAGCAGTTCCACACCATCATGGTTGGACAAGAAAAACCATCCAAGTTGTACTCTGTATTTACTGAATTTTGTGTTATTTCATGCAATATTAGTATATTACAGTACTCACTATAAATGTTTTACCCTTATTTACTGTAAATGTGAAAGTTCTTTACTCACCACCCAGGTTGCTAGTAAAGTATTTTATGCACAAGGGATAAGTCATACTGAAACATAGTGTCAGTAAATGGAAAATGTAATACAAAGCA
>JAQMYK010000035.1:13813550-13825712 GCA_030014345.1 Clarias buthupogon | reverse complement strand
GCACCGTTGGGGGCGTCGTAACACACTCGAGGCCAGCGCTATCCGCTCCCTCCGCGTGCTCGAGCTCGCAGACGCCCCGAATGGAGCCGTGCAATTAATGTGGGAGCACTAATACCTCTCATCCCTTCCGCTGAGAGAGCTCGGCCAATTTAGCTCTCTCGAAGCCTCCGGCTGTGAGAGGAAAACAGCATCACCCGGGGTTCGAACCTGCGATCTCCGGATGATAGGGCGAGTGCTTTAACCTACTGCGCCACTCGGAGGCCCGAACTCCAATCTTTGAGACAAACGAGGCCTTGGGTCATTTACTGTATGTGGAAATTGTGCTGCATTTAGTTTCCAGAACAGTATTGAAATTATTTTACTGTAGCATATACAGTACATCTTTAAAAAAAATAAGAATATTATATTATATATTTCATTTTTAAATTAAATTTGTCATTTAATTAAAAAAGTGAAACTCTGATATTCTAGATGTATTACTTGTAAAGTACAATATTTAAAGCCTTTTTTGTTTTAATTTAATCATTACAGCTTACATTTGCTGAAAATTAAAAATTAATTATCTCACTGTATCTCAAAATACTAGAATATTTTCTAAGATCAATCAGAAAAAGATTTACAATACAGAAATTCTGGGAAAATAATGTTTATTTACACACCCAATCCTTGGTTCTGAATCCTTTAATATAAATTACTGAATCAATTCATCATGACATGGAGGCGATCAAACTGTGGCATTGCTAAGGCTTTAATGAAGACCAGGTTGCTTTGATACCGCCTAAAAACTTTCCTTATGCAAGACCTTATGCAGACTCCATGCGGGAATTGAATCCAGGAGCTGGAGGTGCAAGACAACAGTGCTAACCACTAAGCCACCGTGCCGCCAGACAGAGAGATACACAGTATTTATTCTGTATAAATAATAATTTACTCAAACTCAAAATGAATATTTTTGAAAGCCAATATTTTTTAATATTTTCATGGGCTGAAAGCCAAAATAATCAAATTAAAACAAAAGAGGCTTGAAAGATTTCACTTTACATGCAATGAATCTATAATGTACAATATTTTCACTTTTGTTTAAATTATGAATATAATTTCGAGATGCACTGTATTTTTCTCGTAATGAAATTATGGAAATTCTATTCAGATGTCCTAAACAGTTGTAAGATGTTTTTTACCAAAATGTTCAGCCCCAGTGTTGAACACTTGGAGTGGATAGTGTGCGCTCGGGGGAAAAAAGTCAAAGGCCTTATTATTTCATTCCACTGTGTGAAGGTCTAAGTTTAGTATTCATTATATCCAATGGTCCTGCTATCATAAATGTCAGTTTTATGAAGCTGCTCATGCACTGGGAGGTTTAAATTGACCAGTGTGCTCATTTTAGCCTGTCATATTGTACTTTTTCACCAATAATCAAGCCACATATTTTCTCTTGTGAGTGGGTTTCCAACCATTTTGTAACTTCCCATAGCAGCTTATCTCTGAAATGAGATATAAGGAAGAAATATGTGGTCATTCTGGAAATAGTGTATCAATACATTACAATGGTATGCATACTCGGTGGATGGCACCCTTGCAATGTTTACACTCAATTATTTGAATAGTTTCACAACCTGCTAACTCTAACTGCTACATTTTTTTAAACATGCATTTAACACATACCATATACATTTATATTGCTTTAGATGATAATGAATGACAAAGTGCGACCTCCTCTTCTCATTGATCAGTGCATCTTTTAATTTAGGGCTCTTCAACTCCTGAAGGGCCAGATTGTAATTCACCAACACCTAAACCCACCCACTGAACCTGGTAATTAACAGATTAGTTCAATCAGCTGTGATTATGCAGAAGAATCACCAAACCATGCTTCATGCTGGTCCTCCGGGACTGGGTTTGAAGAGCCCTGATATGCTTTATAATTGTAAAATCAAGTAGTTTTATGATGGCAACTGGGCTTAGACAGAAACATTGAGCAACAGCATCAAACTTAGACGGATTTGTTTTGGTGGACTGGAACCATCGTCTGTTATGTGTGAAAAGTACATCTCTAGAAGTGTGATTGCAAAGAGATTAGAGCTGTTTTTTCCCTCTCTGCCTGAGGCTCCTTGTTTAGCTGCTTCTCAGAGCTCCTGGCACATGCTCTGTCTTTGTTAATAGGCTCCATTAGACTGTTTAAGCAGCAGCCGGCCAGTGCACTCCCACAGCTGGTTGTGACTGATTGTCGAGCCCATCCAATTAGCCAGACTCGGCTCACTCTCCCACACCTCCTGTCCTTGCTCTGACACCTGCGTACTCTTTTCGCCATGACTTCCATCGATCTGCTCTGTACCCGCTGCTCACTCTAAGCTCATTATGTGCCTTCGAGGCGAGGATGCAAGTAAGGTGATCGTAGCTGCCCTGGACATCTTAGACATGTGCTTCTAGACGTATCTGTATGCAGGAAGGCGAATCAGAGGTAGCAGTTAATGGCTCTTAATGACAGGTGTGATGATCAACATCCGGTAAGAGACATGCAGTAATTAGGATTAAGAATCAGAGACTAAGACAGGTGAGACAAAACCACAGCTGTTTATCACAAGAGGTGCAGATGTGTCTCCTGTTATATGAACAATAAATCCACTCTTGTCCTTGCTGTCACCTGTGACATAAGGATAAGTGCTTGTTTATGAATATGGTTATAATTGGGGATGTTCTTAAGCACACAACACCAAGGTCCTACAATCTGACAAACTCTACTGTTTATGATATTTTACATTATATGATTGCGATTGTTTAGAAGCTGGCAGGCAGCCTGGGAGGTCGAGTCATTACAATCACAGCTGAACATTGCACACTTTTCCTCCCCCAATTACAGAGATACTGTTGCTTCTGAGCTGTTGACATAAATTACATTTCTCAAGAGCATCCCAGAATGCTCATATTCTGCTTTCATCCATGACCTGCTAGTCTATTGCTTTTGAATTATTCAGATCCTCAGCTGGGAACATCATTCTGAGGGGCTGTCGATATTTATAGTGCTAGCTGGATTAGGCAGACTGTGCTTACACTCATGACCCTGAACTGTGTTCTGTGCCCAGGTATTAGAGGGCATGTAGAATTCTATCTCTCACATATGATCACAAGGTTTTGATCTTTCACAATATGTATCCTTTTCCTAACTGATCCTTTTTTCTATTCTCTATAGACACTAAACAAGAACAACCTACTGCCAGATGAAAGAACCAACTTCTTCCCTTCACAAATCCAGCAGACAAATGTCTACACCACCACCTATTACCCCACAGCACTAGGAAAATATGACTATCGCCCTGAGTCTTCCCCCTCACCCTGCAGAACCTACAACCCCAGCTGAGACCTGTGTCCCACCCCTTGGCTATATTGCCATGGTGATGGGGAATACTGACAGCCTGGAGCTTCTTTTTTTCCCGTAAACTCTAACCATGTGCTCCACCCATGCACTCTCGGCACCTGATGAGTATAGGTGCTCTTCTGGATTATTCCGCATGAGTCTTTACGATCCCACCATGGAGGATACCAGCATGTCATATAAATCACAGCTAATGGTGTTTCAGATGGTATTCTTCCTTGGGAATGTGTAAAATTGTGTAGCTACACTGATGTCAATTATTTAAACTCTGTGAACAAGGTATCTTTAACAAAAATGGTTTTCTGGCTAAATAAAAAAGGACCACTACGTAAGCTGGCTCTACTCTTATGCGAATTCCAAAATGGATATGCTCAAGATACATATTTGCAAATATCACACCAAGGAAGGAAGCAAAAAAAAAAAAAGTTTCAAGAAAGGAATTAACAGAATCTGTGCAAGGCCCAAGATTCCACAGTAGGCTGTGAGTATGCAGAACCTACCCAGTCAGGAAGTCAGTATGAGAACGCCTACAACCCAACTAAAACAGTGCAGAGGATGGAGTCCGTTGTGCCACTATTCAGTAGACTCTGAGGAAGAAGCAATAGGATTGTACCTGGAGCCACTGGACTTTAAAGACCACCATGACTCTTCAGTCTCTGCCGTGTTACACCTCGGATCTCATATGAACACATACTTCAGTATTCTGAACAATTGGTTTGCCTTGATGGTTGTATTAAATACAACAAGCTTGGACAAAATTTTTTTTTATTGAAACATTATAGAAAAAAAAAATGATAGCTTGGCACTTTTTAAAATATTTTAAAGAGGAAATTATTTGACAGTTGTTTGGAAATGAAGTAGGATAGATGGATATTAGGGTTTATTTAAATAATTCACACTTTGATGGGATATACTGATTTTGTTCCAGTTATTATATTTAGATGTATTATTTTGTACTTTTTAGAGAATTAACCATCATCATTATTTTTTAAATATGGCATTAATTTATACAGCATTAATTGTGAAAAGAAATTATACAGCATTACTCGTATTATCAAATATCCATAATTTGTTTTTCAAGCTATGATAGCACTGATTCAAATATTTCCTCATTTAATCACATCTTGCTCATTTTCTTCATCATAATTTGACAATATAACTAGGCAGACATACAGTGGGCATCTTAAAACGGAATGACCAAGCTCAAATTTATGCAGTGTTAAAGGGCATAATGAAGCAGGAATGCACATTATTTAATTTTTAATATCTCATTCATTATATCCAGTATCTAATGCACTCTTCATTTCTGCATTAAAAAAATTGTGACAGTAAAAAAGGAAAGAGAGCCTGGAGAATCTTGTTGGGGTACAATATTATTTAAAGTAAGCCTAGTTTGTTAGGGGCATTCAAGAACAAAGCTATTTTTATTATGCTCGTCGAAGGAATGCTGTCAGTGGTGACCTTTAGTTAAGCTAAGCACGAGTGCTTGTTTTGTACATAGGTAATGCCCCCCACTATGACACATAAAATAAAAGTTAGTGTAATGTACATGTACAGCATATTGTAAAGCTAACAGTTTTTTACAAGCCTTATAGTTGTAAAATATTATGTGCAGCAGCTGTGTACTGTATATACCAACTATAGGCACGGTGTGGGGATGGAGCTCGTCAATGAGTCACTATAGTGAATAGTGCTCCTGCACTGTAGCAGTCAACCAGAACTCTTTCAAGTCTTCGTCAAAATCCAATTTAAAACTTCATTCACATGTATTACGTGACCATGCTGTTTAATTCAGGCACTGAACTACTGGTTTGGTGAATCGATTTGTGAGGTTCCAAAGTTATTGCTCACTAATTTTAGTTTTACAACTTTAAACTCACTTCCAACTGAGGTATTGCACCCAATCCAACTCCAAAATATATCATATGTGCTAGCGTGCAGAGATTTAAACAGTTATTCTGTTATACTGATGTCACGAGTCATATTACCAAATGTCTCTATAAAAATCATGTCCTAATTTGCAGCTGTATAACAAGGCCTGGAGTGCGCTGTGATTTCAATTTACCGCCTACACCCTGACACTCAGCAGTCTATCGCTATCACTAAGGCATGGTGTGTACATTTCTGTTTAACAAGAACAAATGATTGGGTTCAATGAAATGTTTTATACATAGGAACATGACAGTCATTTACCTAATACCTAATTCTAAATATGTCTTCTCATATTTGCCCAGTGTGCCCAATTTGTGGTCTCATTACTCCCAATCCGGTCTCTGGTTTTTAACAGACGAGGAGCAAGCTGACAAAGTGAGACGCTCCATCCACACAAGGCTTGATGCCCTTCTATGCAACTGACCCATTGGTACTGTTAGATATGTGATGTAGACTGTAATCACTGCCTTTTAGACACTGTGAATTTTGGTACTCTATATTTTTGTATATTGTACATTGTAAATGATAATAAATCATGATGGTGACTCAGGCTCATCCTTTTCACATCATTCCTAAACATGATCAAACTGAGCCATTCTGTTCTCTTACTTAGTGTGAAAGGAAAAGGTTTTCAAACTGGGACAGGAAAAAGGTTTTTATGTTTTCTGTGGCCAGTGTCAGCCTGAGTATCACTCAGTCCCATTTGTTTGTGCTGGTATTTGCTTGCTTGGCTGGGTTGAAGGATATCAGACTCCGGCGCTGGCAAAATTTGCAGATCTGCCACATTTCCCAAGTGACAAAGGAGCCCTCTAAAGGCATAAATGGCTGTCAGGATTTTCATCCATCTGCAGTTGGTAGACATCGTCCTCAAGACCTTCCGCTTTCACACATGTCTATTCCACTGTCATTCTGCACAGATAATATACTAGGTATTGCTGTGCAAATCTTAGTCATGCTGAGGAGAAATCTATCATTGTTTCATCTTCAGTAATCCGGTTCAGGGTTGCAGCAGAGCCAGAGCCTGTCCTTGGAACATGCTGTGAGGAGAAATACATCCTGGCACCATTCTCGCGTACACATAGTCACACATTCATTCACACCTTAGGACAATTTAGTACAGCCAATCCACAAGAAGAAATTGGAGAATTTATGAGAAAAGTAAACACCTTATAGAAAATAAATCACACTCAGTTTGTCAAAGGATTGAATTGGGAGCCCTGGAACTGTGTGGATGAGGGCTACTGACGGCACTGCCATGCTACCCTTTAAATGAATTCAACTAAAATTCAGAGGTAGTGGAGAATGTTTTAATAGGATTGTACAGTATAGTAAATGGCCACAAAAGTGACACCAGGAAAAGGACCAGACCTGATGTCATAGGTGACTATGGTGTTTTGTAGGCATTCATATCACTGTCAAATTCTAATCATTTGTTACAAATAATAAATGAGCATGCCATTTTTCCTTTTTTTGTATCAAATTTATTTCATTTATTGCTAATGTGAATCACAAATGCATCCTTCAAACAATTGTCCATACAAATCCTATTCAGCCTGAAAAATGTTCATGTTTGCAGCAGCAATTTTAAAAACATGACTGAGGGCCTGGGATCATCTTGGTACTTGGTAAGGGTTTCTTATTTTTCTCTTATTTTCAGTTCGGAGAGTAAAAATAGGAAGGCAGGTCACTTGAAATAAGAGTGAAGTCAGATGGGAATTAAAGGGGACCTATTACGCAAAATTCACTTCACAATTTTGTTCTTTTAGATAGAGTCTCAAGTCTGTGTGAACACACATCACACATGAAAAAAACCTTTTTCCCTTTTTATATTGGCCATGGTTTAAACAAGCCAACCGTCCCCTCATTTTAATTACTTTAATACCCATTTCTACATCGTTATGCCATTTTCTTTTTAAAGAGCTACAGTAAAAGGCTAAAGGCTAATCTAGCAATCTTTAGCTCCAAAGCATGTCTAGGTTAGCCTTTAATCTTATATATTGCTAAATATTTGAGGATGTCATTATGAATTTACACTTACTTACGTGGGAAATGCCTGATACGGTCTTTAATATTGATGTTTCCATTTCCCACATTCTGATTGACTAGGAAAATGCATTTCCTAAAAGGGACATTCAGAGGCAGTTCATTGAAAGCTACAGACACTGAAACAGCCTGTTTGCAAATGGAGTGAAACAAAGAAAATCAAGCAGCAAGAATGCAGGATCTGAGTTAACTGACACATTTTGGCAATCCCTAAACCTTAAACGTAATAATGTTTAAAAAGGAGTATAGTCCCTGACTTATGAACATTCGAGTTATGAACTGACTGTGGATCTACGAACATTCGTAGATGCAAACAAATCACAGAAGTAGCTCACCTGTATTGTACAAAAAATAGACACTGCAGTGCACCAGACACCAATATTTCCAATTAGATACAATATTTTCCATGTGTAAGTGAATGTATAAAATGTATAGTGTCCGGTATATTGTCTGTATGTGTGTGTGAGTGAAGAACATCTACTTGCAAGATATTTTTTCAGTTTGTTATTAACATGAGGCACTTTAATTCATTTCACTGCGACAGTATTTATTTTTTATTAATTAAATTTTATTTAACTGATCAGACTGAAGACTTTTTTCCCCAGTATATATGGCTATAAGGTTAAAGACTGACAGTTGCAGTAAGGTTTCCTGAAAGCTGATACCATATTTAGATACCGTATTTAGACAACAGACCATATTCAGTCAATAAGATTAAAGGGGGTGGTTCCTTACCGTGTCTATCTCCAGACAGCTGTGTCGAATCTGAACTCAGCTTGCTCTTCTCCAATCATAAAGAAATGCTAAAAGTGGGTTTTATTGATGAGCATAAAGCTGTATGAATCAGCCTCTGTCTGCTGACAGACTGACACTGACAGCTCACCGGGAGTGTACTCTCCAGGGGGTAACATGGCCTAGTGCCAGCGCAGAGCCATGTGTGAGAGGCTCATAGAGATGGCCAGAGGGAGAAGACCTACAGGCATTCGGTAATGCTCACACTAGAGGCTTGAATTATCAGTCTGCCCTCTCTGGACCATTTTCCACTGTCAGTCGCCAGGAATCATCATACGAAGGGCATGCATGTTTCACATACGAAAAACTTTTACACTCAACTTCAATCTGGCTCTTCTAATTCTATCTGATGAGATGTCTGATGTATCACTTTCACCGTGGAGGATCGATCATAACAAGTTACAGATCCATCGGCACAAGAGCTCTTGTCCATGGTTTGTTGCATGATCCAGCTCCTTTTTGTAATTACTTTCGATTCTCTGTCTTCTCGAGTTCTCTTGTAGAATGTGTGGGTAATGGACAGCATCTGATCAGCATTATACTCTTGCTTGGTTTGTGATGTCTGCAAACAAAACTGATAATCTTTTGATTTTCGAATTCCAAAGAGAGAGATGGCAAGAAGCATGTAAGCATATTTAAAAGACTAGGAGATTATAGAGTTTCAGAGGCTGAAATGGATTTCATTTAGGACCCTATTACACATCTGAGGAAGTGAAATAACAGAGTTATAATGTAACAGATATCTGGAAATTGCCTTTGTCACATTAATCAGTTTTGATTGCTGTGGAGTAAACTAATTTATAAGGGAGAATCTTCTCCAGGCGTGGTATGCAGCTGTGACCTAGCATGAAATAAAAGTATAATCAGCACATGCCTTTTTCATTGGTGGCTCAATGGTAGGTTGTCTGGTTCGTGCCCCAGCTAATGCCATGCACACTGCCAATGGAGTTTCAGAGCCTTAACTCCTTCCAGAGCCTTGTCCGTCCCAAGCGTGGATTAAAAATGGGAGGGTTGCTTCAACAAGGGTATCTGGTGTAAAACCTGTGCCAAAATTACAATTTGCTGATTGTATGATCTGCTGTGGTGACTCATAATGAGAGTAGCTGAAGGAAAAATAATAAGAAAAAGAAAGAAAAACAGCAACAATACATACCTATTCACATTTCACTTCCACTGTAGGCATGATCGTGGCTGTGTTCTTCAACAGTTCTTCAAGCCTAAGCTGTTACATTCCCAATCCTGCCTGGATCACATCAGAATCTAAAAGTAACTCAGTGTATCAGCAACACAAGTATATCCTTGTACTACTGATTTACTGATCTCTTCATGCTGCTGTACAGCTCGAACACACTATAAAAGTTAAACAAGATTAATTGTCATACTGTAGCTGTATGCATCTACACCCTATATCTCTATAGCGTTTTTAAACACAGAAATTAAAAAAGAATGGGTAAAGAATAAATCACTGTTATATACACAGAACAGCCATGACATTATGACCAACTGCCTAGTCCCCACTTACACCACCAAAACAGTGAGACACTGTGTGTTCTGACACCTTTCTATGGGATAAGAGCATTAAGCAGGCCAGCCTTCACTCCCCACGTGCATCAGTGAGCCTTGGCCGCCCATCACCCCATCGCCGCTTTTTCTTCCTTGGAATTCTTTGGGTAGGGTTACATCTGTTTGTACGAATGAATGATACAGGTTAAATACAAACACATTGAATGCCTAACTGTGAAAATAACTTTTTTGAACAATTTATCTCAAGGTCAGTCAAATCAGTTCCACTGAGCTGAAATGAAATGCAGCTACACAGTTCTTTCTCATTAGCATGTGCATAGGAGGGCTAATCCTGTTATTGGCTATGGGTGTATATGACAGGGAGAAATGGGTGTGAGGCAGTGACTGGGCAGTGATATAGTGGGCTTTTTCCAGCACTGTTCGAATTAATGAAAGCAAGAGCAGGCCAAATGATGTTAAATGACTACACCGTGCAATGAATTTGGACCTAAAAGGCACCTCCATTTATATACCTTGACCCAGAAAAGGGGAAAAAAATCAGTTCTTCACAAGAACTCATTCGGTTCATACTAGATGCTGATTGTTTAGCGAGGTATTGATTTACCAAGCATTTTCTCTTTTATTTGATCAACATAAATATGACAATGATTATTGGATACATGGCACTGAACTATACTTAGACAGATAGCAGTATGTACTGAGAACATAAAAAACAAAATAAAACATGAAAATGCATGAAATTATATAGTTGGTGCCTGGAGCCTTTCTATGGTCCATTCCTCTGTCTTATTGTAGAGATTCTTGCAATACGTATAATAAACCAAGATAAGTGGCACTGACATTATGTATGCTGAGCAAGACATTTTGCCTTGAGGGGGAAAAAATCATTAATCAAAACTCAATTTCTGAAATCGGAAAGGCCAAAGATTTCACTTGGGATCACTTCCTGACATACAGAGCATAACATAGTGCTGACTAAACTAGGTTTAGCAGTATGAAAATGATTAACAAGGATTGCCATATTTGTTGCTTTTCCATCCCATTCCAAGATCACAAGAGATAGCAAGATCACTCATGGCTACAGTATCTTGGGCTCATTTTTATTCTTATGATTTCAGATGCATATAATGAAGTCATTTTTCACAACAAAATGGTCAAACTTGTAGTGACTTCTTTGAGGTTTTATGATAAAATCACAATCAGGTGCCCAATAGGGCAGAATGATTTGGACCAAGTGTAAAGACTTTTCATTTCTAGTGTAGAATGTTAAGTTATAATACCTAAAATACACCCATCAGCCACTACTGGTGACAGGATCATCGACAGCCAAGGCTCAGCTATTCCTGGGGGTCCAAAGCATAGCCTATATAGTCTAATTCCACAGAAAGCCAATGTAGCAGAAATTGCTGGGGAAAAAAATGCTGAACATGATAGAAAGGTACAGTATAAGAACGCCCAATGCATCACAGCATGTCATTTATAAGGCTTAGCATGCAAAGAGTTTAAGGTTGTTGATTGAACTTCCAATCCAACCAAACATGGAGGCCCCACCCGCAACCCACAACACCCAAATGATCCACTACGAAACTCCTGGTCCCAGACAAAAGAGCAAACCCCTTCTTGTGGCTTCTTGTGGTTTAAACCCCAAGGGACCAGAGCTGCCCAGGTGGCACAAGGAGAACGTATACAATACTGGACTTAATGTTTTTGGTTTCAGGTATATGGCTGATCCATCTATGTTACAAATAGAACCGGCTGACACAAATTCATATCGGTTTCGACAGCCATCCAAAAAGGTTTTATTAGAAAAATGGGGGAGTATATTGTACAGTATGTAGTAATTATGTTACTGTAAATATTCTACCTTGTGATTATTACCTGTGTGATATCTTAATTATCTTGATAGTGGGTGCTACAGTACCTCTAGTTACTGCTATGTTTATCTTCCATATTAGAAAGTAACAAATGAAGTTGTAAGTGAAGGCCATCCTAATGGGAGTGACAGGTCTGTGTTGATTAAATGAACTGTAAACCAGTGTTTACTATATTTGTTTTTAATGATTAACACAGTGATTTAATTAGGACAGGATTTTAATACTTTTATGCACTCAATATTCTTTTTCTGTTTTGCTAAAACTTCACAGGAAATAACATCCTTTAAATTAATATACATTGATGCTTTCTAGAATACCTCAAAGACCTGCAATTAGAGAAACCGCTTATGGTTGTTTATTTGAAACATGTGGCTTTACGCACCCAGACTATTACAAATTATTACAGGTTTGAAAACCTGGTTTTATTCCGTATCGGCAAAGGTGTAGTGCCCAGTAATCGTAGAACCCATAAGATCTGTTGCTGGCTCACACTGTACCAGTGCACCCTCACTAATCTCAGAAACTCTGCGCTCTGGAACTGAGTCTGCATCAGTGTATACAGTATGTAAGCTAGCTAGCACTGACAGAAGCCAACCCTGTTAGCTAGCTGGAGGTGGGTGTGGG
>JAQMYK010000035.1:13689447-13700320 GCA_030014345.1 Clarias buthupogon | reverse complement strand
CCTGAACTCCAGGCATACTCAGTTTACAGATCAAAATGTGGCAGATGTTATTGTCATTCATTCATTCAAATTTTATTTGTCACACACATGTCCATACACAGTATGGTATGAAGGGAGAGACTTATATGACTGTTCCTGACCTAAAAAAGAAAGAAAGAGTTTATTGCAGTCGGAAAAATTGCACTAAGAACACTAGATGTAAAAAATTGGGATGAATGTGCAAATCTACAAGTTACAATAAAAAAAAAATTGCAATAGAAATATGTCAAATATTCTCTCTCTCTCTCTCTCTCTCTCTCTCTCTCTTTCTCTCTAAAGTTACAAAGGATGTGTATAAAGACTGTGCAATATAAAAGGGTAAAGATATTGCATGTAGGTGTGACAGCAGTATGAGTGGAACATGAGGTATAGAATTAATTATTGTGCGTGTCAGGCATTTATTTATCCATAGTGCTATTATTAAGTGATTAATAAACATTTTTTTGCATGTTGCCCTCATGGTTGTCATTCCTCTAGCCTTTTGAAAAACATACTAGTTAAATGGCACTTAATTGTTAATGAGTGTGTGTGTGTACACCAGGAACATAAGCTCTTGATCCACCACAACCCTGACCAGGATAAAGTGCTTAGTAAACACCAGTAGTTCCAGGATGTTGGAAAATTCTACACTGACCCCAGGAAATCATTTGCACTAAGTAATTATTTGAATTACACTGAACTTTATAATGGCGGCATGGTGGTGTAATAGTTAGCTCTGTCGCCTTACACCTCCAGGGTCAAGGGTTCGATTCCCACCTCGGATCTGTGTGCGTGGAGTTTGCATGTTCTCCCTGTGCTTGGTAAACTTCCTCCCACAATGCAAAGACATGCAGATTAGGCTAATTGGTGTTCCCAGATTGCCCTGTGGTGTGTGCATGTGTGTGCTCTGTGATGGATTGGCAAATTTTACGCTGACCCCCAGGAAATCATTTGGACCCTGCCTTGTGGCCAAACTTTCCTGGAATAGGCTTTAGCCTTCCTAGGACCCTGTATAGGATAAGTTGTATAGAATATGAATAAATGAATGAAGTCCATAACAATGTGCATTTATATTCTTAAGGGCACTTGTGGAAAATTTTAGCTTTTGTTTACACTGATCTTAGTTAACCTCACCAGGAGACCATGTGGCCTAAAAATAATAGGGTATCCGAATCGCAACAAAATATTCTTACGGGAATGGCTTCCTCAACTGTGAAGTAGACCAAGCAGTTTCACAAATAATAATAATATCATAATAATAATAGTAATAAACAATAGCAGCAGTTCTAATATCTTTATTTATACTGTATAGCACTTCATTTTACGTCCAACATTTCAAACAACCCACAGTCATAAACTATACATGTATAAATAAAAGAACAATGAAACAACAAAAAAAAAAGTGATGCATTAATTAGTCTGCAAACGTAGTTGGTTTATTCCTTGAGGAGATCCCAGAACAGGACAAGACAGTGGAAAAGGAATTTCCCCTAAATACTCATTTATGCCGCTGCTAATTTTTTTTTAATTCATATATTTTTGTGTCATAGCCATGTTCTCTATCGAAATTGAGTGTACACTGTGTGTTGGCAAACACTGAACAGATCTCTTGTTTATCTACCGTGCAGTAGCGGAGCAGGATAGGTCATATGATCCATGTTACTGAGTATCTTTCATTAAACTAGACTACAGGGTGTAGAAACGGTTCACATGTACACAGTCGACCAAAGCATCTGAGTCAACATGGGGTTCTTATGAGACATCATGAGGTCTGTTAGTTTCCTGTTATAGAATATGCATAGTAGACTGTTCCAGTGAGAAGGTGAACAACTTGTCCCAAGATCTTGTGTTTATAAACTCTCTTTACCTCACATACTTGGGTTTTGTGTGTTTGTATCTGATATTCACAGGGTTTTCTTTTTTTTTTTTTTTTTTTTTAAGAGAAAACGTTTTGATGTCAGTTCATTTACACATTCTGTTTAGTGATGACCTTACCCCTCTTTCTGCTCTGTCATTTCCTGTTGAGGGAGTTTCCTGATGACAGCTGACCCAAATTGCTATAGACATTCCTTTAAGCTAAATCATATGCTTTTGTGATATCCCACAAAAATAATGTATCGTTTATCTTTCATTAATTTGTAATGACTGATCATTTCACCTTTTTATTATTCATTCAACAGTGCTACTTTCATTATGACTAACGGATTAAATATAATAATGTACTCAACTGTGATTTCTATTATTATTTGACTTACACTGTATGTATATGAATATATATATAAAAGTCCTGGGCTTATTTTCTGTAGTACAAATGTTGCTGTGCATGTTTATCATGTCTGCATTATCTAACAAATCCATTCAATATTTCAAAACATGTCTTAAAAATGAAAATAAATCAATAATACTGCAGAAGAATGTTTGCATATTACATCACAAACCTGTTTCAGATTGGGGGAAAATCCTATTGTATGCTCCTGGGTTTGTATAAAAATAGAAAGGAGCCAGTGGGACAAAGTTACCAGATGAACTCATAACTTCCAGCACACTCAGTAAAACAGCTGTTTAAACTGTGCAGATCTGTATCAAACCCTATTGATTATTTTCAAGCTAAATGTTTGCGCCCATATACTGCGTTTATTAAATGACTCTTTAGCGATCTTTATACAAGTTTATTTTTATGTGGCAATGTTTTCAAATGCATCTTTGCTTATGACATACAATACTGGAAGTAAGAGCTGTTTATTGAGCGTGCAGGAGAGCATGAGTTCTTCTGGTAGCTTTGTCACACTTGCTCCTTTCTATTTTCATGCAAAACCCAGGAGCCTACATTTTAGTGTTTTTTTTTTTTTTTTTTTTTTTTGGTTTCCATCTGAAAAATTTAATGTTTTCTTTACAAGCAAGTATTATAAGCAGTTATTTATGTATTCATTTTTGGGTTATGTTTGTAAATGGTTTTGTACATAATAATGCATACATGATAAATGTCATCTCACTCTCATTCAACGTCTATACCGCTTTATCCTGTCTGTAATCAGGGTTGCATTCACACACTACAGGCAATTTGGGAACACAAATTAGCCTAATCTGCAGATGTTTGCATTGTGGGAGTAAACCAGAGTGCCTGGAGGAAACCAACCAAGCACGGGGAGATCATGCAAACTCCATGCACACAGAGACTGGAATCGCACCTGGCTGGGACTTAAACCCGGACCCTGACCTCCAAGGCGATAGAGCTTTCGACTACACCACCATGCCGCCCTACATAATAAATGTGTATAACTAAATTTGTACTGCAGATAATGCATTGCCAAAGAATTTAATACTGTACAGTATGCCTGAATACACTATATGTACTTGACGGAGCGAACCTTGGCTGCATTCACAGCCATATTTGTTGTGATCTGTCTGGATCCTGCTCATACCTGGTAAAATTGCTTAAGCTGATGTCCGATGTAGTCAGATTGGATAGAGACTGTTAATGACAGAAAGTCTCACCTCAGATTTTCAGTTGGTTTGAGGTCTGTGCTTTAACATGTTCAGGATAAAATTTTCAGGTTCTTTTATCAAACTTTATATATTAAATGCAGGGCTACAGGGTTATTAATCTATAATCATATCTATAATTAATATAGTATATATATAATATAATTAATAGGGTTAATATTATAGATATAATTTCATATCATCTCATTCAGAATGCTTTCAGGTTCAGAATGCTGACATCAGCGTGTACAGTACTTATTTGCAGAATGTGGTACAGAATGAAGAACAAAGCCCAGTCTCACATCCTCAGAAATGCACAGATATGTAGTCAGTAGCAGCTATTGTCGTGAGACTGAGGGCTATTGTTTTTCACTTTTCCAATTTAAATATTGTACATGGCGTCTGAAAAATGTTAGAAAATATGTTTTTATTGACTTCATTTAATTCCTCTCCTGTCTGCTTTCCCCTTACCCTGACTGGATTGTGTTCTAGGTCGTGAACAATTCCATGGTCTTGGCTCTATGTACTGCCGTGGTGCAGCTGCAGTCATCCTCACCTATGACACAACCAGCTGGCAAAGCTACGTAGAGTTGGAGGACCGCTTTCTATCCCTAACTGACACCGCCAATGCTGACTGTATCTTTGCCATAGTAGGCAACAAAGCTGATCTGACTGACTCGCATGCACAAGCTTCAAATCCAGACAGAGGGGAGGAGAACAAGCCTACACGTTCATCTTTTTCTTCCTCCTCCCTTCAGCGCAAACAGGTGAACAGAGAAGATTCCATGGCTCTTTATGGGCGTGTGCTACATTACAAAGGGCTGGAAGAGAAGGCCTGTCTGCCCGCTGAAAGGATGGTCTTTGAGACCAGTGCTAAAACCGGCTACAACGTGGATGTGTTGTTTGAAACAGTGTTTGACTTGGTCGTGCCCTCAATCCTAAAGAAGCGGAATGAGGCTGAGAGCACTGTTGATCTGGAAGCACCCAGTACAATTAAGAGGACTAAAGCTGGCTGTTGTGCCTAGGAGCGTCTAAAATGGAATTTAAAACAACGAAAGCACAGAAGGTTGTTTACATTTCAGCGAAAATTCTGGTAACCCTTCTGTTGGAAAGGATGACCAAATTTCTGTAAATTGAATAATTTGTAACAATGTTGTTAATTATTTAACAGGGAAAAATAAGTATTAATCAAGTTGAACATGACCTGAAAGGAACACTTAAGTTGTTTAACAGTATGTTTTATTTGCCCTACTGTGATATATTTTAATTATATGTCATGTGCTGTGATTCCAGGTCCTTTAATTTATCACTTTTTTTTAATGAAACAATCTTGTCACAAATTATCTATATATAAAATAACATCTTATAAATAAGATTATAAAACAAATAAAATCTTAAGAATTATTATTATTTTAAATTGGAAGAATAAACATGATTGTAAGTTAGCATGCAGATTATCTGTATTTATTAAACTTCAGTTCTCGCTTTGGCTGGTTGGGGTCACAATGCAAAAACAAGAAGAAGAAAATCAGAGGGAAGAGTATTTTTAAAGGTAGAGATTCATTCTTAAAATACTATAGAAACCAGGTTGGAGTTTCCTCTACCCCAAGTTTGATTTTGCAATGTGCAGGTGCAGGCAATTTACAGGAGACCTGGAATGTACTGTAGTCCTCAGCTCAATTCATCCCAAAAGTGTTCAGAGGGGTTGTGGTCAGGTCTCTTTCACACCAAACTTTATAACCCCTCTTTGCGTATTGAGTATTGTCAACAGTTTTTGGTTCCTTAGTTCCAGTAAAGGTCAATCACAAAACTTCAGTATAGAATGATATTCTGTTCAATTTGTTGCTTCTAAATTTGCAGCATTGTTTTTGGGCAAGTCTACATATGGATTTGAAGGTCCATGTATCATAATTTCTCCCCTATTCGTTATACTTCTGAGTGGCTTCAGAGTCTATACCCGGAACACTGGGCACAAGGCACGCATAATGGGCTGGCAATCCATTACAGGACATTTTGTGCACACATTCACACTTATGGCCTATATTAGCGTAGCACAGCCAAATGAATCAACCTTCTCAAAACATATTCCACTTACTCATCGGAAACATACTGTATGATGGACATAAGAAGACAATGTGGACCTCCACACAGATACTGTAGTAACCCGAGTTTAGAATCGACACAGGGACCCTGGGGCTGTGACAATGTTAACCGTTTCATCATCCTACCTCCTGGAAATTTTTTTAATAATACACGGGGTGTTCAAGTCAAAACTGGGACTTGTGACTGTGCAAAATACAGTACTCATTTATTAGAGTAAAAACTTTCTTTATTTCTCTATATAATTCCCTGCTACACTAATGCACTTATTCCAGCATTTCATTAGTGCTTGGTACTTGGTGCCTGCCTGAGTCATGTCTGAATTGCTGGCCTACCAGGAACTCCTTAAATGGCCCAAACATGTGAAAAATGCCTGTTGACTGTATGGGGATATGGCGATGACTTCCAGCTGAGTTCCTGTAATGTGCAAGTGGTTAGTGAATGACTGTGTGTACATTTCCTACAGATGGGTGCATCTCTTTCTCAAGTTGGCATCAAATTATCTGTCGATTTTCGACATTCCACTCCGAGCTTCGAGCTACCTCAACCGGGATCGTTATTCACATACGGCCTTCTTTAAAACGTTTGCACCGTTCAAGTGTTTTGCTGCAGCTGAGAGTCTCACCACAATACTGTTGCTCAAAATCTTATGTAAATATCGATCAGTTTTATTTCTTCATTTACATGTACCAGTTTGACTTGAATGCCCCTCATAATATTAATCATACTTTATCATGGGAAATGTGTTTAAAATATGCAATAATATTCAACCTGCCGTGATTTGAGCAAACAAAAAATATGTAAAACTTAACAAACAGAAGTATTTTATTTGTTGTTGTTGTTCAGTAATGCTAACAGTCACAATCATTCAGTGCATGGTCCAAAAATATCCCACATAAATACATTGTTAACATGTTAACGTTCAATGCAGCAACCAATTGTTTAATCTTCTTTCACTTGTTTATGGTCAAAGGCTAAAACTGAGAAGGCACTGTGTGGTTGAGCAAAGTACAAATAGGGTCATTCGCCTGAATTTGGTCTATCAATCATTAAATATCAGCTTTTAAAAATGAGTATTAAACAAGCTTTTTATTTGTCTTTGCTGTGCAAGAAAAGAAATCTATATATTTCGGACATTTTCATTATGTAAAATCAGTGCAGTCTGTGTAACAGATTTGAAAAAAAGGAATCCGTAAAGCACGTTCAGTAAGATGAGATGTTCTACTCCGCATTGTCAGAGAAACAGCTCTCTGTTCTGTTTTTGTAAAGAGGTGCGTGCTTGTGCTCAGAGGCTGCTGAGGAAGCGTAGAATAATAATAACACTATACTGTATTTAAGTGCAAATAATTCCCCACAGAGTAAAATTTACATTTGGAGAAGAGTGTTAGTAAAACAGAGTTAATAACCTGATGATAAAATCATGATTAAATGCGTATGTAAAGCAACACTAGTTGAGGTGTCAATCAGACGGTTGTATTGTTCCAACACTAAACATAGAGTTTATAGTGTAAAGCATTTGGCTGTTGTTTAAATCAATGAAAAGTATCTAATAGCTATAGGAAGTGTCATACAAAGATGAATATAAGGGAAGCAGTGCATTAACATGGGCGTCTTTGGTTCTGCTGTATGATGTACTTGGTAATCTCAATTACACAAATCACGCTGATGAGTGAGGTAATAAGTTAAGAAAAGCACCATTTCAAATATAACATGAGTAAAGATAAAAATACTAAGCTTTTGATGCTTCTTTGACCCCTGTTCTCAACACATTTACATATCTTCAGTCCTTAGGCATATAGGGAGGGGTACATAATAATGAAGAATAACTGAGGGTCATCCATCATGGTGTAAAAGTATGCAGTATATAATTTTTTAAATAGTTTTTATTTTTAAAAATCCATGTTTGGTTTATGAACTTAATCATAACTAGGAACATTTTATAGCCTGTATGAACAGCTTACTATGGCATTCTGTACTGGACTGCACACAAAAATGTTAAAATTTCACCCTCAAGTCAAAGTTCATCCAAGTCACAGGTTCTTCATGCAGACTTGGCAGCGACTGATGCGTGAGAGGAGCTGTCCAGCCTTAAGCGTCTCAGACTCTGGTGTACTGTGGAATGACTGATCAATGGACGTCAGCCAGAAACTGTGCTTGTTGGAGAAGTAGTGACAGGTACCCTTAGCTCCGTTACACTCAATGAAAGGGGTGGTGCGGAAATCCTCTAGACATGAGCCTGGAGACACCAGAGACTGGCCACCTCCTTCATCTCCAGCTGCTGTATGCTGTGTAGAAAAGACAAAGTTTGCAACCCAGCACACAGTTTTGCATTACTTGCTAGGCTGTATCAAATTCTAATGTAAATTATTTTATCTAAGCTCCTCATCTACCAATTCAGGTGCTAGCACTTGCAAAAATAAATTTGTGTGATGGTATATACAGTATGTTATTAAACACACGTAATTCAGCCACATTAGATGTACTTAAAGGTAAATGGGAAAATGATATGGAAGAACAAATATCAGATAAACTCTGGCAAAAGATAATACATAGAATTGACTTATCATCAGTTTGCCTTAAACACAAAGAGGACTTTGATGTGACATGTGACCGATGTAAGCAGGAACCAGCTACACTACTGCATATGACTCGCCAAGTGCTCGCTGAATGATGCCAAGGCCATTATGATAGTCTAAGTGGAAGGAGCCGTTGCCAACATTGGGTGCTCAATGGATTAAAGAGGTCTTGTGTTTTATTCAACTAGAAAAAAAATCGCTAGAGTCCTGGATCCACTCAGAAATTTAATGTCTGGCAACCATTTAGGAGCCACTTTGAAAACATAGATGCAGGGGATCGGTAATGAAAGATTAATTTTTTCTGTTTCATTTTCTTTTTATTATTCTTTTGTTTGATATATACTATATACTCTTTTTTTTTTAGCAGACTGGCCGTAGTTTTAGGGTAGGGGAGTAGAATGGGTGAAAAAAAAGATAGCGTGCCATAGGTCTAGTATGTATGTACATGTATCTTGTTTAAATTTCCAATAAAAAAGATTACTTTGATTAAAAACATTTATACATTTGTGTAGAATTACAATAAAATGTGTAACAATAAGGAGAAATGAGTGATTGCTTACCATCAGGAAAGAGTAGCCAATCCATAAGCTTCTCCAGCCTAAAGGGCAATGTGGGATAGTTATGTCTTGACTGTGCACAGCTATTGCCACAGATGGAGCCTCACATACTGAACAGCGGCTGATATAGGGCTTTATTTCTGACTCTTCCACAGGCATCATGGGAATAGGGGCAGTTGTGGAAAGCCAGTACGACTTGTCGTTGCGACTAGCATAGTAACATACATCACCAGGGTTGCAATACAGGAATGGCATGGTGTTGAATCGAGGGAGACAAGAGCCTGCCAAACCTGGAGGATGCAGTAGAAAATGTTCTTAAAGAACCTGATTTGTGGTGTACATCAAAAATGGTGCTGACCTTATTCTTATTATATTATTATATTATATCACAAATAGTTAGAGATTTAATATTAACTCTCTGGAGAACTGATAAAGACTTATTTACTTACCAAGGTCCTGATTATGAGCTTTCTCCTGACCTTCAAAGTAAAGCAAGCTGTATCCCTCCCACAGCTTGGACATTCCCACAGGGCACATTGGTGTCTGATCAGACTGACTGTGTTTCACCAGGAGGTACCCAACACTTACACTGCGTCCTGGCATACCAGTGGGACCAGGAATACCAGGGCGGCCACGGCTTCCTGAAATGTTCACAACCTTTTAAATCCCATAGAGAAACGTACATATCTCGCAAATGGAAAATTATTTCCATTTTTTACAAAAATTACAGACTTTTATATTACAGGATAAAGGGTAACAACCCCATATATCATGCCCAGATGTTGACCTAAAGCACTATTCCTTAGCAGCAGTGCAGACCATTTACTTGATTTTGCCTCCCAAGAAGCAATACTCACTTACTCATCTTCTAAACCGCATTATCATGTATTCAGGGTCGCAGGGGGCCTGGAGCCTATCCCAGGAGGTTTAGGGCACGAGGCGGGGTACACCCTGGACAGGGTGCCAATCCATCACAGGGCACACACACATACACTCACACACTACGTGCAATTTGGAAACGGCAATTAGCCTAATCTGCATGTCTTTGGACTGTGGGAGGAAACCGGAGTACCCGGAAGAAAACCACCAAGCACGGGGAGAACATGCAAACTCCATGCACACAGTGACGAGAATCGAGCCTGGTCGGTAAGCGAACCCAGAACTTGGAGGTACAAGGCGACAGTGCTAACCACTGCTAACCGCCCCAGAAGCAATACACTGCTTAATTATTCTGAGGTGAGCCAGAATATCATGTTGACCTGCCACTTTAACTTCTTAACACATCTGCTTAGCCCAGAACGTTACCTTCTAGTCCCTGGAGGCCTTGGTGTCCTGTTAGTCCGACATTGCCACGGGCACCTGGTGTTCCAGGAATTCCAGGTAGCCCTTGCATTCCCTTGTGCCCCTTTGGTCCAATATATCCTACGGCAAGAAAATGCATTAAAGTGACAACCTCTAAAATTATAATGAATGCTCATGTAATTAAAATGAAAATATAATCGTTCAATTTTTTAAATTCAGAAACCTTTAATTTACCTGGATCTCCAGGGGGTCCCATATTGCCGAACTTCCCCCTCTCTCCTTGTATTCCTTGCTCACCAAGTGGACCAGGGGATCCTCTCTCACCTGGCACCATTATAGGAACTGATGGGAGTCCTTTATCACCGGGGAGGCCAGGTGGACCTGGAGGAGGTAATACATGGAGGGGATTTTATAACATGGACATATAACAATTATTTTTTGTAAACATACATACTTCTGATGAACATGCACAATTTTAATTATATATATTTTTTATAAACATTTTCTGATTTCAAAGAGGAAAAATTACAGCATAACATTTATATACCTGATGGCCCACTCTCTCCTTTATACCCAGGAACACCTCTATCACCATGTAATCCATGTGGTCCTGGGATACCCATATCTCCCATGGCTCCCTTTGTACCTGTAACCCAGGAATAAAAATAAAAAAAACAGGTACAGGGTAAGATTAGCTCCCTGTTCTTACTTAAAGGAATAGACATTCTAAGTGTCTCAAACACAAACATGTAACAGTTGTTTGTATATAATATTAACTAGGTAATACACATTTAAAGCATATCCATCCATCTTCTTCCGCTTATCCGAGGTCGGGTC
>JAQMYK010000035.1:13639737-13668950 GCA_030014345.1 Clarias buthupogon | reverse complement strand
TGTTACGTAATTACCTAATCCCATATGTGTTATTTTATAGTTTTGAAATCCCCAGTATTGTTGTAGAATGTAGAAAAGAAATCACTAAACAAAAACAAAGAAATTTGCAAGTGACCTAAAACTTTTGAACGGTAGTGTATATAAATATGAGTACTGTAAAAAGTGTCCACTTTATGCTGCAGCTAATCATCAGCAACTTAGTCACAGGCCAAACTAATGTCTCCTTACTTTGGTGAGATAGCTATGCACAAGTCACTGTCATGACCAATGTGAAATGATTTTGAACAAAACAAAATGAAACCTTTTATCACTTTTTTTGTCATTTAAACTACTGTAGTGCTGGCAAGTATTATCTCAATGCAAGTCTTTAGTAATACCATTTAATTTATTCTTTCATTCATGCCTTTTTGTCTAGGTTATGGTAGATCCGGACACACTCCCAGGAATACCTTGTGTGAGGCAAAAATACACCCTTGGGATTTTAGTTCCTTTGAGCGCACTATGCACACACATTAATACCTAAAGCAATTTAGAATCACCAATACACTACATGTTTTTAGTAGGTGGAAGGAAACCAGATAACCCAAAGACACCCTCCTAGACACATAGTTGTTCCCTGAAGTCAGTACTGAAATGGGAACCAAGGAGCTATGCGATGGCAATGTTTTCTTGCTGTGCCACCATGTGGCCCTCTACTGACAGTTATTTTTTTGTAGAATGACTGCATCTGATTGGGGCATAGTCTGTGTCTTACCAGTGCTGTATGCTAAATCCCAGTGATTATTCCAATAAAACTCCTGAGTGATTAGAGATGAGAGAGTAAAGTAGAACATCTGTCATAGCATAACTAAAGAGACTGGAGAAGTGAAGGTGCTGCAACTCATTATAGTCTAAAACCACAGTGGAAAGCTAATTTTTGTTAAATACATATGAAGAATTGTTAGTGTGCCCAGGTCTGTAGTGGATCCTATGTGTTGAGACTTGCATTGTACTCTGTGATGGAACTGAAATAGCCCACTTCACTGACATCTGCACTGATAGCCAGAGCTGCTATCTCAAATGCACACTTGAAACACAGTCTGTCTACATCTGCTCCTGCCAGAATATGGGCACATAGAGAAAGATTAGAGGTGCAATTAGGACCAAAGGCAAAAAAGCTATGTATGATGAAAGGCCTGGAGTTTTAAAGAAAAGCTTTAGGGGCAGTAAAGGTTTGTTTCAACAATAAAACAAATATACCCTTCCATTCATCCATACTGACTAAATGATTGCATTTAGTCCTCATTATATAATAAAAAAAAATTTAAGTTTAAGTTTAGTTGAACTACAGCTTTTGCTTTTTTAAAATTTATATATATATATATACACACTGTAAAAAATAAAAAGTTGACTTAACTTAAAAAGTTAAGGCAACCGGTTGCAAAGCAATTTTGAGTTCATTCAACTTCAGTGGTTGAACATGAAGTTTTTTATTAAAAAAGGGCCAAACAGCGGAAACTTGGTGGTTGTGGGGTTTGAACCTGGGATCTTCTGAACCGTAGTCTAATGCCTTAACCACTGAGCTACCACTGGCAAGTTAGTTATAGCTTCCTAAGTAAGTACTGTAACAAGTAGGCACAACTACATTACCTACTAACTGGCCAGGGGTAGCTCATATATATATATATATATATCTTTACTACTACGGCTCAGAAGGTCCCAGGTTCAAACCCCATGACCACCAAGTTACTGATTTAGTAAAAAAAAAATTGTTAAAATCTACGAGAACTCAGGTTCAGATCTAAGCCACAAATCCCACTGTTGCTCAAAAAGCAGTACACAAAGCAAATGTCAGTAATTCAGAAAGTCAGGATATAAATAAAGAATATTGATATAGTATGCTTTAATTCTGAAGGATTTTAAAACATATTTAAAGGGTAAATAAGCTGAAAGTCATTTGGAGTGATGAATAACAGGATCCTTGGGAGTGCATTTTGCCACTCTGGAGTTCTGACCAGGAGGTCTGGATCATGTCCAAAATAAAAGACGCTGTTCCCCCTAGGGCAAAAATCGCAACAAATCTACTGAAACAACCATAAATATATTTTTTTCCCAAGGAAAAGCTCTTTAATATATTACAACCATTTCATCATAATTAGTGACCTGGAAAAGGTCTTATTCTTAAATTGCTACTCATATTTCATTGGGCGATGGTAAGTTCTTTACTTGAAAGTAAATCCAGTCAGGATGGATATTTTTGGTAGGATTACTGAAACCTCAAATCAAAATGATAGACGGTATGCATGCATTTGTGTAAATACTGAGTGACTGATTAGAGCTTTAAAGTGCGAAGTACTTCTTAAATATGTTTGTCCTTATGTCACTCTAGTCAGTGCCACCTGGGAATTTATTTAATAAAAAAAACTTAAAAGAGGAGTGCTGTGGATGTTGGTTTTGACAGGTCGCTACTGTTAAAGTACTTCTGCATGTCAAGTACTAAAACAGGTTTTCTGTTAGACCAGTGACACTTCTCCATTTGCTCACACAAACACCAGGATTTGAGGTTTTCTCACGATGCCAGCAGTAACAACCATGTTTGTGCACGAACTGAACTGAATCATCGCAAATGGAGAACTGGAGAGCCTTCAAACCAGGGAATGTTTTGACTGTCTTTGCCCAAAGATGTGGACATGCATCATGTGTATTAGTATAAAAGCGTGCAGATTAAAATGAAGTCCAAACACTAGGCCCTGATTCTTTGTAGTTTTATATCTCTGCCATACCTAACACACTGTTTATGTGGGCTTTGTCACAAGATCACGTGCCTTATGGATATCCTCTGCTTGTGTGAATTAAGGGAAAGAGATTTATGGAATTAACTCCATATTCTCTAATATTCTTCTCGTTTGTCTCCAAAATAACTAATTTACTGTATGTCTAACAGATAGTTTGTTAATTTAGTTTAGGTGTTCTGTAACTCTATAGCAACGACTTATCTGAGACAAAGGTCTCTTTTAATATCTACCATTAATAACTGTGATAACCGATCTGATGTCACGGTGTGAACAACAGCAAACTATGCCAAGAGACAGAAATTTAAGGACAACCTGCCTTGCTCATTTTAGTGTTTTCTCAGCCATGTCACACATAATTCAATTCAGAAAAGCCTATTAATTAGCTGACTAGTTAAATCAGGTATGCTGAGAAAACATGTGCTGGTCAGGTGCAGAGAACCACTGCTACAGTATATACCACAATGCATTTAGCTCTAAACACACGCAACCCCCACTCACACACACTAATCTCTCTCCTTGTAAACACTTCAACTTCCTTAGTGTGTATACTTCCCCAATAACAAACACAAAATTTATATAAATAATCAGCAATCAAATTCAGTGTTATAGACTTTCATGGAGTTTTTAAATTAAGAATAAAGATTAATTTAGATTAAATGTACATGAGAGTAAGTCTACTATAGACATTGGCTGTTTAAAAAGAGGGAATCTGGTTATTATGTCTCTCATGTTCATACCCTCAGTATTCTTTCCATGTTGAGTTTCTATCTGATTTCTTTTAGTTAGAGTTGGAGCCCAGACCATGTGGCCTAGCTTCAACACCATCAAATGCAGGAGACTTCAAACCCTCAACTAAGTAAAGTAAAAAACTCAGATTTACAGAGTACAACACACGCACACATTCAGGTGAAAAGTCTCAAATCTATGATGTACAGTATATAAATCACAGACATTTCTGGATCTGAACCCTGACAGATTTACAGTAAGTTAACCCAAACTAAATAGAACACAAAGAGGATGCAGGGAAAAAGAGTATGATGAAAGTTACACATCGATATACTGTACAGTAAAAGGAACATCCAGCAATCAGCAGAAGCAAAAACGGCGGCAAACCTAATCACAAACCGTACCGTTTGGGAGTGGAAGTACCGGAAGGGAGTGGGCTACTGTGTGCCAATTAATCCCTCTAGAAAATGCAGACGAAATGCTTAAAGAGGGTGTGGGATAGGGTGATTACTCAAGTCATAGCTGGTGAAAGGCTGTAAGTCTACAACATATATCATCATGCTAAGGGTGAACTCTCAGCGCTCTCAAATTCAGAGAAAACAATCACAGGCCATTTCCTGTTCCTCTTACTTTCTTTCAGCCACATGCCGTTATTTTCTTTTCACATAAATCTTGTCTTTCACTATCTCACCCCTTGACCTCATCAGGTTTCTTATTCAGGTTTCTCTTTCAAGACAACAGTATTGTCTTGCTCTTACAACCAGGTCACCTTTTCGCTGTATACTACCAGAAATCAGAATTTTATCAACTCTTTTTCCGTTGGATAATCCATCAGGAATTAGTCTAAGAGGTAAAAAAAATAATAAATAAATAAATAAAACTGCATGGGAGGTCTCAGGAAGGAATCTGGAATGTATAAGATGAGGTGAGTAGTAAAGAATAGTAATAACACAATAATAAAATAATTAAACAACCCAAAACTAAATAAAACTTACTTAAATTAGGCTCTATAATCTGCACTTTTGTGTAATTTGTGATTTAATTGGGTAATGTGTGCTCAGTCATTCTGCTTAATTTTTTTGCTCTAAAGTCATTAAGAGTATCATTAAAGTCATTAAAGTCATTAAGAGTAATAATTCATATTCATACGAAGTCAATCCCTCCTTGTGCGTCTTCACAAACATTGAAAAACATAAATTAAAACCAGGAGATGTTATTTATCTGTATAATCACCTGACACATCTTTCAGGAACCTGTAGTCTGAGCTAGAAAGAAATCAGCCTCGTTTCTTCATATCATTCTGTGTAATTTATCTTTTTTGTATGTTAGTGCCATCTTTGCACTTGACTCCACAAAAAAATAAAATAAAAAATGTATACTGCAAATAATGTAATATGCATGTCAAAAAGGAAATTAAGTTTGCTTTTTAAATGTACTAATGCTATTTACTAATGTTAATCTAGTTTTAGTTAAAGAGTATAAATATTTTATAATACATTTGAGAACATATACAGTACTTTAACTATACAATTTGAATAATATGTGAAAGGTTATCTCCAGTCCTAGTATCCACTGCTTTGCAAAGATCCAAATGTTCTTCCTCCCAGCACACCTGATTAAGGTGTAATGAAGCTTCCTCTTTCTAAGATGGTGAGGAGTGTTTTAAACACAGAAAGTGTGCAACTGCTACTTTAATACTAGAGTAATTGCCTTCTAAAACTGAAATCTTCATAAAAAATAATTTTATTATTAAATAAGTAAAACTTTAATTATAAATGCTTTCATTTTACAGAACCTGAGCAAGAGACACTGTTTGTCAGGAGTTCTGCATGTTCTCTACATGTCCACATAGGTTTCCTTTAATTATTTACTTCTTTTACGCAATAATTATTTTAGTAGTACCGTAAATGCACAGCAGCATGTCACTGACCTGTGTTAAACCGGTGTTACAGTTTTTCATTTATTCTGCTAATAAATTAATTACAGTTTGATTTGACTTAATTAAGTAATAATTAATCAATCTCTATTCAGTTTCCCTATGTACAATTTATTCCAGTGCAACAGATGTAACATGTCAATGTGCATTCCAGAAACGTGAAGAACAGGCTATTCTACTCAGAATCCAGGCAAATTCCAGGTTTCCTGTCACACATGTGTGAGAGCAGTAGTCTGTTCCAGGGCGGAGATCCAAGCGGTAGTGTTGTATGCCTTAGTCCCGGATCTTATTAGTCATAGGAGCTGCTTTAAAACCCCAAAGCTAGTCTGTATGTTCCCTACGCCCCCACCCAGATACACATGCTGTCCCAGAGCACCACAGCACTGGCGTGGGAAACTGAAGGGAAAAAACAGAGAAGGAAAGAAAGAGAGTGAGAATGAGACAACAGGAAAAACAGAAATGGGCCTACTCATTCCTTTAGCATCTGGACTGTAAATGGACTGTGAATGTAGTGCAGGTAGTGTGCGTTAAGATGATAAAATGATGACGGACATGCTGGCATCTCTTAGCTTCTATCCAAGTAAAACATCAAACATAACAATCTAGAGCATTCTAAGATTATTACATCCACTTAAACACAGATATGTGTATGTCCAAATGCTTTTTCAGGAGATACTGTAGATTTAGATAGGTACTGTAACATTTCTGTAACAAGGCATTACATTTACAAATTGTATATAACATTTCATGTAATTTTTTAAATATAAAAATGTAATGTCAAAAACAAATGTAACTAATTTATAACTACCTGTATAATGAAATCTGATTTTTAAGCTGATTTTAATATTAAAAACTAGAAGCTTTCTGAAGCTACTATGAGGTGTAGTAGCTTCAGAAAGCTTCCTGAAGCTGTCCACGAGGTGAATTCAAGATTTTATGTAGTTTATATATATACAATAAAGTACAATCCAAGATTTCATACATAAAATATAAAAAGGTTCAGAAATGCTATCATTAGAAAGTCAATGAGCTACAAAAATATGGGAGTCTATAGCCTCAGTCTGTGAATGAGGATGAAATGTCTAGTAAGATAATTTAAATAATGATACAAACATCAATTAGAAAAGAAAATTAATTATGTAATTATATTCATAAATACATAAATATCACTCAGCTACTGTATATATACAGACATAAGTCCAATTGTTACATACATTTTTAATGCTGTGAAAGTTTTAGAGTTTCAATTTGATGCCCTTAAATACATATATTTATGTAGATACATGGTGGCCTAAAAAGTCTAGATTTACAGCGAATGATGGCTTCTGACTTAAAATTAGTTCTCAAAGTTCATGTGTTGGAAGCGGTAAAATGAGCAAGCAAAAGAATTTCATCGACAAGAACCAAATTGTGATGGCTAGATGACTGGGTCAAAGCATCTTTATAACCACATGTTTTGTTTTTAAAAGTAATTGTTCAATAACTTTAATTTAATATTTAATTATAGAATTCTAGACATCAATATTTAATATTTAATATCATGCATTATTCCTTGGTCCATATATTAATGTGGTCGTATAAGCTGTCGTATTAGCCGTATAAGCATTTCACTGCATATCGTACTGTGTATGTCTGTGTATGTGACAGATAAAATTTGAATTTGAAATGCAAGCAAATTTGTGATATTGACCATGCTAACTGCTTTGTACAAACGACACAACGTACAGATATTTCCCCATGTGCCATCTCATCAATTAAAGCATGTGTTCAGATGAATTAAGTCTGAAATTTGTGTAAAAGACACTACTACAGATATTAACTTAACTTTACACATGGCTCATTTTACCACTTCATGAGAATTAATAAACTAATACAACACCTTTGGAAGAATTGTATAAACTACAGGTTTACAACTCTGGTCCTAGATTACTGCCTTTCTGCTCCCTGCTCCCATCATACTTGATTCAATTAACCAGCCAAATAACTGGGATCAAAGTATTGAGAGCAAGGAAACAGTACTCCAGGACCAGGGATGGGAACCCGTGCTTTTAAGAACTGAAAAACAGACTATGGATAAAGGGAGTTGATTTTTTTTAAGAGGTGGTAATGGGAAATACACATAAAGGAACTGTTAGATTACCATTACATGATAATTGAGTAATGACCTATTTCACTAATTATGGTATTTAAATGATTACAAAATTGTGCAATAAACAAAAGAAATATGTGACATTTCTATCTAAAGGTCTCAAATAGACTGACATTTGGTTGACCCTAAGGTGGCCTTTACATTCTTCAGATAAACTTTCTCCTGTCTTAGGAGTCACAGGAGGTCAAGAGCCACGTGAAGTAGACAACAAGCAACAATGTCGTTCAATGTAAGAAATGTGTACTGTCATGACTGAGACAGTAGATACCAATAAAAGGTACTATATTTATACGATATATACCAACTTTAAGGTACTATAACTTAAGTACTCCAATTTTTTCCTTCCTACAGTAAATTAGTTATAAATTTAATTTTTGATTTCAACTGTATTTTGGGTCAGAAAATATCCTGAGTGTGGCACACACATATAGAAGCTACCAGTACCACAAATAGCTGAACCAGTAGACATCCTGTGCTCATTTGCCTATAATGAGTTTTGGCACTGAGAACGCCCTGAGAGCTGTCCAGCTCCTCGTCTTTGTCTTTAAATGGTAAACTACAGCTTCGGTTTGTTCAGAGCCCCACTGGGTGCCAATAAACACAGAGCCGCAAAGACAAAAAGCAAGACAGCAATAGAAGAAGAAGGAGAAATGGTGTGTGAGGAAGTCCAGAGCCACATGCATGTGTGAAGAGAATGTTAGTGCCCATGCTAACAGAGAAGCAGAGACTCAGACGCACACAAAAACCCATATACAGTCACATTCAACCCTGTTCAGGTCATCACAGTTTCCACAGCAGTTTAAAACAAGCAGGATATCCATATTAGGAGTTGATTAATGCTATACATTTTGAGAGGACACGTTTAAAAAAAAGACATCTACTGCTAAAACTACAGCTACATCATTTTTGCAAGTTTGTTTTTTTCCCCTAATATATGACCGTATGAACTACAGTAAATTGCTTTTAGACAGAAATCTTTAAATAAACAATGTCAGGTATAGAACATACAGTATGAATCTAAATCTAGTTTGAGTATGTGATCTCTCATGGGTAACATAAGGAAAGACTTCAGAACACAAAATTATGGGAAACTCCATGACCTTATCATCTAAAATCAAACATACTGTGTACAAAAACTTTTTGGGCCCAAGGGTCAGCATGTCAGAGTATATGTTTAAAAAGTCCTCTTGGTTCAGATTCAATACGAGTCTCAACAGACAGCTGGTTCCCATATCTCTACATGGATATTGTGCAAAATATGTCTGGAATATGGGAATGGCTGGATGTGAGAAACATGACTCATCCTTATCTTATCTGTCTGTCTGTCTGTCTGTCTATCTATCTATCTATCTATCTATCTATCTATCTATCTATCTATCTATCTATCTGTCTGTCTGTCTGTCTGTCTGTCTGTCTGTCTGTCTGTTTCTGCCACACAGAAATACAGTATATTATAGAAAAGAAGAAATGTCTGTCTAAGCTTTCCAATAAATTGTTCATTTAATACATATTTGGGAATTTTGTACCTGTGTGCAAAGCCTTTGAAGTATGATCATATTTACATTGATCCTAAAGATGACTATTTCATAAGCACAACACCATAAGATCACATGGAGAAAAAAACCTTTCACATCTGCATGTGGTATTTTTAAAGGAAAACCCAGTTGGGGAACTGAAGTTGGTTTTACCATCCTTTCACAGGCGCTTTTTATTTAGCCTATGACTTACTTTGAACATAAAATATCTGCTCTTTGAGAAATGTGACAATCCAAATAAATTTGTGGTGGTGGTGGGAGTTTCTCTCACACAGTTGCACTGAATACCCCCATGATTTTCTCCCTCTACATGTTGTTTATTCCCAATGACCTGTTTACAGGGTACAGGATGGGCAGGGGGGTGGGGGGTGCTGGGGAGAGAGAAGAGTAACAGCCATGGTTTGGTTTGCTAATTCAGTAACGGATATCTCTCATTTGGGAAGTCCTGAGTCTAAACAGGAAAAATGAGGAGAGAGACGAGAATGACAGGCTACATGTGGGTGTCTTTTGACCTTCTGAGTCAGAGACTCTTCTGTTGTGTTCAATCCAATTTCTCCTCTGTGTTTCTCTTTATTATATGATAACTATAAATCCATTTATATATTTATTATATGATAACTATAAATACCATTTCTCTTGATTACATGATAAATATGAACTTAATCGATAAGAAAGTAATGAAGAAAGTTTGGCAAAATAATTCAGTCTTTATAATAATAATTCAGTCTCAAAATAATACAGTCTCTTTATACAAGGACTGTACTTGGATACATAGACAATTTATTTGAGAGAATATGTCATGTCTTCATATGAGGACATTCAGCTCCCAAAAGGTTAATGTCTTCCTTCTTAGAATTGTGTGGCGCTTAGATCACTGGACCTTTTTACAATACAAATTATCCCATGAAAACTGGTGAAATGAAACTTTGTTTGTAGCACGGGCACTATATTTCTTGGACCTGATACTTTTAAATCAAAATCGTCATGGGAGAATGCCATGGGTAATTCCACTGAGGGTGGCAAATGTGCAGTTGTTTCAGAATCTTTGCAAGGTCAACATTCATCATTCATAAAATGTGATGTGACTAAACCTCCATGAATTTACTTAAAACCTATTCACAGGAGGCCTTTATAAACGGCTGTGTATGATTTTTGCACAATACCTGAAAGTGCTAACAAGCCTATGATCTAAGAGTTGGATGGGACATGGGTACATGTTCTTTCTGTAGTGATTTTGTGGAGTTAAAACCAGCAACCCACACAAAACCACAAATATGTTCTTACTAAAACATAGCTTTTTGTAGTCAGGTTAAAACAATATAAATAAAGCGTAAGAGTTCTAATACAGTCCTCTGCAAATCATTATGTATTCATTCATCAATCCATTCATCTTCAGTAGTAGCTTTATCCATAGCTGTGGTGGATATGGATCCACTCCACAGAGAATGTGGCATAATTTTAAATGCATTAAATGCTGTTTTAAAATTATTTGGTTTTAAAATATGGCAGTTAAAATATTGTAACTGAATATAGTTATGGTAGTGAAGAGATTTTGAAATGAACGGTGGCACAGAGATTTTTTTTCAGTCCTACACTGGCTTTTTGCTTTGAGGCTGAATTCTCTTCTCTCCAGGGCATGTATTCTCTACACTGTGAACCAGTGTTTATGCCCCTCTCATTATGTTTAGACTTCACCATAATTAGTCCACCACACGTGCAAAACCATGTGCCTCAGTCTGCTGACAAGGATGAGCATGCTCAGACCAACAGAATAAGAGCTACAACCCAAACCGACTGAAGCTTTTTCTATACGCGAGCAATAAAGCAACCATTTGTCTTATTAAATTAAACATTATTATTTCCTGTAAAAGGATAAGAAATAAGGTAGAGCTGATCTTTTGTCTTCAAAATCTATGCAAGATAAACACTCATCATTCATAAAATGTGTGGTGACTAAACCTCTATGGATCTCTGCAAAAACTATTAATAAAGGGATACTTCATAAAAGGGTGTGTATAAGTTTTGTAACATCTCTGGATGTCATGTGTACACGTGCATACCGTACATGTGAATCTGAATGCATGCGTACTGGCTAGGGCCTCCTGTATCCCAGAGGTCTTTGAGGCCAGCCACCTGTCTAGTTGCCTAAGAATTCAGGAATGGACTGTTTGTGGTCCTGCACAGAGAGTGGACAGGGCCCAGCTGCAGTGTGAATGAACTTCACACTACAATATGAGAATGAAAAACTACACAAATTAACCAATCACTAAGTGGTTTTGGCATTATCTCATATCATAATCCAAATTGACAGAACTGCCTATTATTGTTATTACTGTTACATAAGGAATCTACATCATCAAACACGTAAAGCTTTGATCTTTTTATTTTTTTTTATGAAACTTGCAAAAGTTTTGGAACGAAATGCAGGAATTTATTGAAAACATTAAGTAGATACATGAAAATAGTGGAAATGCAACTGTGATTCTACGAAAGCAAATTAATGTTCTATGTTCCATGTCATCAGTTTAGTAAGGTGAGCGTTAATTTTATAGAATACCAGTTAACTACATTAAGAATAGGTTTTAATAAATATTAAATATTATATTAAAATCAATACTAAAATCTAGTTAATCTACTGCTAAATCTAGGTGACAGTATATTAAAGATTATAGATCCCAGGAATAGTTAGCTAGCTAAAAGAAAACTTGAAACAAGATCATTGCAATTTAAAACACTCAAAATCCATGGTCTGTAACCAATGCCTTGAGCAACTGTGTGCAGAAACTCTCACTTTCTCATGGACAAACATGACTTCTCTCAGTCCAGCTGTTCTAAAGTCACTATGCATTAGCAGAATAAATCAGCAATCTGGGCTTAGATCCAAATGTGGGCAAGCTAATGCCTGCCAGGATGTGCTTTCTGTTTTAAATCACTCAGGCTTGCACACTTGTGCTGAGATCAAATGCTCTCCTGTCTATCACCAATCTGGTCAAACTCACTATTTCAAATCAGGAACAGCAGTACACCAATTACCTTGTCGCTTCAACTGTTCCTTCAGAAAATTGGCGTTTATCAGAAAAGGGATGCTCCACCAAGGACCCAGCATAAATGTGTTTTGCGTGAAACTAGCTCAGGGCTAACCCTAGGGAGTATAGAAAGGATGTAATGAGAAGCATATGGTTTAATGATGGTGAACCAGATGTTGTGTTTAAGTTTCCCATGTACAGTTTTTAAGAGTGCATTTTAACTATTTAACTGGACAAAAAATAAAGTTAACATACGAGAAGGGTGCGTATAATATGAGATAAAATCAGGAGCGAATAAGGTTAATATTGTATTATATGGTATTTAGAAATTATATTGTGTACTGTATATGTGACAATAATGAATGGCTTTTCAGCACTAAGCCGGTTTAACAGGATATACAAACTCTCCATGCTCGATTGCTGCTGAAATGATTCCAAGAAATATAGGTAAGATTTGTAGTATCTCCTTTGAGGAAATCCATTAAATAAGGCTGTCAGTGATCTTGAGTGAAGTCATATGGGTGCCCTGGATGAATTGTGAAACTGAATAGAGCTGTCGGGAAGCATAGAAAAATGTGCGTTTTCACTATGGTGTGACAAAAAGACACGTATCCACATTTTCTGTCCAGATATGACCTCTAAAGCGAGAGAGAAAATGAAAGAAATAGGATGTGGACATGCAAGAAAGGATGTGTAGAAATTCTCCTTTGATTACATTTCACAGTCCTTGACTCTCTCTAAAACATCATAATAACAAAATTAATTTCTTCATCAACTGTCTTCTGTTTTAAAGAAGCAATCCATAGAGTACAGTATTATTAATCCACTGACAACACTTTCCTCCATGTGTTCTCCAACCAATCCCAACTTAAATGTTACCTTTTATGCAAAAGGGGTAGAATAAAGCAGGTTTGGCTGGGAGCACAGCTAATTCCATAAAAATGTATTGTTTATTGCAAAACAAAGAAACTAAGAATATCTATTTGACTCATTATAGGTCACTTAATAAAATACAAAAGCCTGTAACTCCAGGCTCAAACTGTGTAAAACAAGACCATGCAAGATAACAATGCACGAACGTTTAAAGACAGAACAAACAGATCACAGTGGTGCCATAAATGTGTTAGTTATTAGGCTAACACATGTTTAAAAACCTCATCTGCAACAAATAAATGGCATTAATCAAGTAGACCGCCGAATGTTTCTGACTGTTATGCTTCTGGATGATTACACTAAACTGTACAGAGTGACTCACATTTTCCTCTTCATCACTGAAGTCAGTATTACTCATGCTCTGACGTTTATTTACTCAAGTCATTCTTACTTGCTCACACTGCACTGGAAACCAGTGACCAATATTAATGACTACATTGCCTGATAGATAATTTATTTAAAGGATTTAAAGTAACTCTCAGTCAGGTGTAATATATTTAATTGAACAGATTCTGTATGATGCAAATTACATAAAAATACTAAAAGGACATAAAAAAATTGGCAAATTATCATTTAAAGTGTTCACCTGAAGACATAATTTTTAGTTTGACATAAAAACATTTGCTAAATCAACTTAATAGTGTAGAATACATGGCAGAAACAGTTCATGATGATAAACATTGACCCCACAATATGACTTAAAAAACAGAACGTCACTTTGGGTTCTGGTATTGAGTGCACTGTTCAATTGGAGTGGAGTCTATTTATTGCATTTCCCTTTCTGCTAGTTGTCCCCAATTATGCCAAGTCTTAATAATATGAATATTTATCTGTATACCATAGTACACCTTAGTAAAATAAAAATAAAAATAGATATCCTATCTATAAAAAAATATTTTATTGGAAAAGTTAGTGTTCCTATTTGCGCAACAGCATTTAAATATATGCCTTTACATTCACTTTATTAACTTCATACAGTATATAACATTTACTGCCATGTCCTTTTATTCATATTGCATTTTGTACAGTGTTTTGGCATTACAGCCTGTGTTGTCTTTGGATTTCTAGTTAGGTTTACTTTTCTGAAAGTCTCTTTGACAGCCAGACGTCATGAGGCTACCAGGAAAATTTAGCCAATGTAGTTACTTTAGCGTAATCTATGCATTAATCACTTTATTATTATTTATTTATTTATTAATCACTGGGCAAGCACCCTCCATCTAAGCACATCATCTGTCAGAGTGTCCCAAAAGGCTCCATACATGGGGAAAATTTTTAATGCTTAGTTGGTATCATATATTTATTTTTCAGATAGCCTTTAAGAATGCAAACAAAACAAGAACACATTGGAATCATTTCTGTTGCTGGTTAGGGAAACTTTTACAAGGTTTCACAGACTTTTACAGGAAACATGGCGATGAACTGTACATGACAATAATGCTAAATATTCTGGCAAAAGTCCATGAACAACCACTGACAAAGACTTTTGTAAAAGGTGAAATTAGAGAATTAGAGAATTGTGAAGCCCTATTTTGGCTCATTAACATTACATTACAAATAACATGCTCAACATGTTCAACAATCACACACTGTCACTTGTTATGATGGATCTTAGCGAATTAAGGGCAAAATGCTTTAAATGCATTAAATGTAGAAAAAAGTCAACATCCTGTATCCAACAGCATGACTGAATTATTCCTTTCTAACATATTTTTATTGATGAGAATCAGTTTGTTGATTTTATGGGGTTATTTATGCCAGTCCAATTCTTTTGGATGAACTGCCATTTGGCACATATTGTTCGATTAACATGACATGTCCCCAGTCGAACATTATGGCACACGATAAAAGTCTCATGTCTCTGAGACCATCTGTCTTCAACCCAAAAGCAGAATTAGAGCTGTTTATAGCACCATAAATGTCTAAGGGGGAAATGTTCTTATTTTATTTCTATTTATCTCTAATCACATCTTGTGTCCTGTGGTTCTCTCACACAAAGCTTCTCTTGTCCTTTAAACCTAAAAATGTAATGCTGAAAAGACTTATAAGCACTGTAAAGGATGCAGTAGCTGCATAGTTACAAAAATAGATTGAGAAAAATGTCTTTGACCAAAACCATACAAGAAATACTTAATATGGCAAGATCATGATATATGAACTGAGTTTCTTGGGGAAAAGAAGACAGAAATTTTATAAATTCCAAATACCAACAATGTAGACTGATAGGAATTCTTCAAGCTAAGTCCATCAAATTTATATGAAATGTTTATTACATGGTATTAGCTTAAACCAGGTTGAAAGTATCCACTGCTTGTATAAAAAAATATCCCTCTTATGTACAGTGGTGAGTTCATGCTGGTATCATCTGGTGAGCTTTTATACCTGCCACTTGATGAATTTCCTATGTGTTTTTAGGAGCTATAACAAGCTAGTGATCTTTAAGAATAAACATGACTGCAACAATTGTCTAAACTGGTAGTTAGATAGAGTCTCAAAAAGTTCCTCTAAAATGGAAAATGTAGAGATGTATCCAATGTAAAAAAATCTGCATTAAAGATTTTGTTTATCCCTGATATCATAGTTAATTAACATTTTGAGTAAATAGAATAATGTTTGGGTTTTTAGATGGTGGTTTGATGTCTGGTGTTTTTTTTGCAGACCTACTGTAATATAAAATTCATAGACTAGTGCTTTCTGTGGACCAGAGTCTCCTCTGGACTACAACTTATACAGATAATAATTTGGTTGCTAATACAGATACTGGTTTAAAGATTTAAACATGTTTGAAAGAACTGATAAGATCTGGTAAACAACAACTCACAAAACTAAGGAAAAAGTTGAACACCTGATATCGTCTAACAGAAAAATGACCATATGATCTTGTTTATATTGTTCCCGTTATTGGCAGCCCCATGCACCCTAATACCATGCACCCAATAATTTCAAATTGGCTTCGAAATTGGCTTTGTGGTTGGTACCAATTCGGTTTCAAGCGCTAACAAGCCGTTAACAATTTAAATGAATTTGTAAGAACATAAAAAATGACTCTATAGCGAATTTTTTATAGTTATTAGTTAATACTCGCTACATTAGCAGCATGATAACATTTCAATAGTGAGACGTTCAGAATTTTAACAATGCTATACAGAGTCCTAAAGAATTGCAAACAAAACCTTACATCCGCTACCGACGTGAAGCAAAATTACAATGACGCTACTGACTATGAACATTTATTGAGGCATTCAGTATGATAACCACCACATACTGTCCCGTTGATGGACAGAGGCTGACCTATAGACATTGGAGGAATGGTACACATGTCAGATGCCCAGCTATTTAATGACAGTGAGCTGAAGGACTGCATAGAGGATGGTAGCATCAACTTTCCTCCACCAGAACCCTTTTTTGAACCTTGTTTGATGAAGGACTACAGTAGACAAGGAATTACAAATGAAGAGCTTGTGACCAACTGCAGAATATTGAGAGGGAGACGTGTTGTGAAAAATGCCTTTGGCATCGTTTCCTGTGACTATGTTTTTGTGATGAACAATGTGTGATTTGTACAATGCTTTAACTGTAAATAGAATTTGATGAAACTTGATGTATAAAACAATGTTATTAAAATGTATGAAAGAAATGTTACCCATGTCTCACTTAAAAGTTTGAAAAATTTTAAAACCAAACCATATATATTTAAGGGATAAAGATTATATGGTAAATTTGTCATCAGACTTTTTTAATTAAATTAAAACATTTCTATTGTGCTTCGGACTTTAGCATGGAAAATGTCTTTCAATCTTGTTTAATAATCACTATTTTCCTTAAAATATTACTTAGTTAATTTTAATATGAGGATTTTTGGCTGCTATAGGAGATGTCGGGAGAGGTCGGTAGCAAATTCAGCTGAGTTGGATGGGGGTATTAGGGTGCATAGGGCTGACAATAACTGAATATGTAATGCTTGTTAGACGGAAAAGATATAAACAAGATCATATGGTGATTTTACTGTTAGACTAAGTCAGGTGTTTAGTTTTTTGTGTGTGTGTGTGTGTGGGGGGGGGGGTAATGATTACTGTTTGCTTAGTTACAGGTACAGATGCTTAAGAATTGATAACGACTCGATAACAGCGCTTAAAAATCTATATTGAGGCGTTACAAAGGCATTCGAGAAATGTAGTCGGGAGGCACCAGACACATTTTTTAGCACGTTCCAATTTTCCTCCTCATGCTAACGATGCTAACAAACACAACATGAGAGGCTGTAAGGAGCCATTACTGGCCTCTTCTGAGTTCTCTAGGAGTTGTAATGAATATGCACCAATGTAGATCCGATAGCAAATTCGGCTCAGTGGAATGGGGGTATAATATATGGTTTGTTACTAAACAGCTTCATATTGATGGAAAAGATTGTTCTATGTCCCTGTTTAAAGAGATATTATCTGTATTATTTAATTATTTTAGGCAAATTGTCATAAGGTGTAACTGCATTTATATATAGTTTAAATTAACGCTTCAGGTATTTATTTCTTTATGGCATTCCCAATGTAAGTGACCTTGCTCAGGTATGTGGTGAAAATAGCCTTGATTTTCCGCAAATGAGATCTGATAGTACTCATTGTGCTGAACATCCGTGTGTCACTTCCTGTTCCAGGAGGAATATTGCAATGCACTTTCCCACAGTGGATAAAGCAAGTATAGATTTTTTTGTTTATAGCTATATTTATATAGATTTTGTGGGAATATATTTATTTCAACATTGTCTGTTTCAAGCTCTACCACTAATGAAGTATATGTTCAAATGAACTGATGTACAATCGTTCATTAATAATTTGGCATGGCATAGGGTTTTTAGTTTAATTCTAAGAGTCTCTCCTATTTTCTCAGAAACAACAGGAAGGATCTGGGAGAAAACTAAACCCACAATTCAAGTACAGTCATATACAGTATTGTTCCTTTTCTACATTCTTTCTTAAGTACACAATAGTGTCATTAGAAAAAACTGATGAGTTTTAAAAGGCGAAGGATGGTCGCAGTAATTAATCATTTCCTTTTTCTTTCTTCATTTTCTTATGTTTACTGCTCTTTATAGTAAATTATTTGATACACAGACATTTTCATTTCATTAATCTTTGCTTTAAACATATTCTTTACATATGCCTAAAACGTTTGTGCAATTCTTTAGATAGCAATTATTTATACACAGCTACAAACCTGTCATACAGTAAGTAGCTCTGTCTGCAAAATACTTTGTACAACATTGGTACATTCAGTTTAAAAGGCTTCATTTTGGCATCAGGTTCCTGGACCAGGACATGGCACAACACAAATCAGAGCTCAATAAAATGGGAAAACACTAGTCAGAACCAGATATTTGCCTGACTTCTCGTATAAACATTTAACATTAAATTGATAAAAATAATAATTCTTCTGAACAATCACACGGTCTTGTGTGTAATTCCTCTTATGTTGTTTTTTGTAAACTGTTTCTAATTGTTGTATTTCTGCTGTCAACACATTTAGATCGTCTGTCTTCTGGGAACCTTCTACATTTATAATTGGATAATGGAATTTGGAGAGGTTTTAATTCAGATGTCAAACTTATGAATAACAACTCGTCTCAAGGGATCATTTAAATGCACTTGTAAATCTGGCTTGTCAGACAGCTGTAAATAATGAATGATATACAACAGGTTAAGATTACTGGGAAATAAATATTTTGCACAAATGACTACTAGTAAACAGCTCATATCTGCAAAGGTTTACATCTTCTGCAGTTACGCTTTTCATGCAATAAAATGTTACAGACAATATGTTATATCTCCTTATGTGATTATATTGGCAGCAAATATAGCTAACACCCTCTTAAAGTCTAATGAACTGAAAAATTATATTCAGTAATGACTTTAATTTTCTCTCTGTTATGTTCTACAAAAAACTGCATGTGTTGTTTTAAACTGCCAAATATCACATAGACCATTAGAGGGGTGTAAGATGAGCCCAGACATCTGTGTGGCTCCAGTTTCCCCTAAAGACAGTATTTATGGATGAATAGACGGATGGTAGGATGTGGATTTGGCTGGTGGAATATGGATGCTATGCAAAGCTAGAGTCTATACAAGAACTGGATATATAAACAATGAAAAGCACAGGGAAATAAACAAGGCAAAACATAGGAAAAGCATATGACTCCTTCATTCTGGGATGCTAAATTGATTAATAGAACACCAGGGAAAGCCTGTCTTCTTTTTTTTTTTTCATTTTTATTTTACACTGCATTTTTTATGGCAGACAGAACAAACGCAAAACATGTTATTTAGGGAAACTCCTCTAGAGCAAGGCACTCTGGCACTTAAAACATCACTCTAAAAAACAATCAAACCTTCTTTCCTTTTCCGGTACAGGGCAAGGAAGAAAGATAGCGCTGACGACTTGACCCATGCTCATGAGGCCCTTTGCATCCTGATTTTTGCTGTGGAATGTTTCCTTTCTCCCATACTCCTCCTTAAAATACTTCCTTTCAGCACAGTAAGCATAAGGTCACCCCTATGTCGTATAAACAGTATACTTCCACGCAAACTAGCTTGTACTTATAACGTCAGAACAGTGCAGTTTCTGAGAAAAGCTGTGTAAACCTAACTATTTCATTAAAAGCTGTGTAAACCTAACTGTTTCAGATTTTTTTTTAATTGAAAGAAGAAAGGTGTCAAATCATGTTATGCAATTCTATGTTTGTACCAGTCCACCTTAAAATTCCAAGTCAAGACCACTGGAGGAAAGACATATGTAATGTACATTACACAGATGTCCTTCAACTAGCTGACTTCTGCATGGGAAAGTGCGCAATGTATTTTGCAGAAAGAATGTACTCTTTCAATGGTTTTTATAGCAGCCTCCTTATGCCTTTACTCTCCCATTATTTCATTAATGGCATAATGTTTATTCTACTCCTATGTGCTTGTTCTCATAACATATAGCCAGCTTTACACTCCTCTTTTTAGTGACCTCATGATCCTTAGACGTGCCAGAAATTTGGAAACATGAAAACATACACAGACAGGTGTGAGAGACATGAAACCAAACAAACTGTATGTAACTGATTTGACTTTTGAGGTCAGGATGAGAGTGTGTGTAAGTGTGAAGTGTAAAAGATAGCTACAGTATTCAGAAGGTTCTATGGCTAGCTACTGTATAAATTATGTGTCACAGTACACAACAAATAAGCAAGCAAGCTTTAGCCTTTTGTGGTGTTGTAAAAAATCATTATCCCCTCGTAATGTTTCTGAATGATTAAAGGCTAAAGCTACAGTATGTCTATAGAGATGGAAGTGATGATTAGTGAGTAGTTGGACAGAGTGAGAGAGAGAGACTCTTACCCTTGCACCTTTCTCAGGATAGCACTGACAACCACCACTGCAGTCTCTTCCCCCACATATCCCACTGTGCTTCTTACCACCCTGGAAAATAACACACAATTATTAGTTTGAAGGCAACAAGCACTGCTGATCATATACATATGACTCCCATACCAAGTCTATTTATGGTCATGTTCAATTTGCAAAATTTGATGAGCACATTTTATATGTTGCTACCATTAAACACCTTTAAAATACTTCCATGGCCAATTTTGTTATGGGTAAATTTGACCTTCAATGTCACTAGTATACAAATGTAGCAGATCTGGCAGCTGGTTGGTTGGGATATGTTGATCATTTGCAGAAAATATTACCATATCATGGCACACAGTAAACCAGGAGGAAACCATAAGCTTCTGTCATTCAGTAATCATTGACTCAAAATACCGGTAAGATGGGAGGCTTACGAATGCCATTGAAAACAAATAATTTTGTTAATGTTTACCATTTTGTACTACAACATAAGCCTTGCTGAATTTTTTATTTTAGGTTTATTTTCATGATAGTCCCTTTTGTTTAGTTTGTTTTTCATGAGCACATACTCACCTACCTCATAATCTGGTTCACTACAAAATAGACTGTCATTGTTTAAAAACATGTTAAGAATCTTCATACACTGCTGACTAAGTATCTAGTTCTCAGTTGTGGTCATAATTTTTTGACAAGTTATTGTTATGTGAGAATACCCATATTTATAAAAAGTAATTGACATTTATTCCACAAACAGCTATAGACCTAGCTATGCTTCACATTATTGCAGGTTCCACTGTAAAACATCACACCAACTCTTCCTCAGTCCTCTGTACTAGCTCTGTCTCTCCAGTGAGCTACATGTAGCATACTATATGTCTCCTGTGTCTCTATAAGAGACAAGAAGAAAACTGGTGGCTTTTATTCATACAGTGTGAAGATGTGGAAATGTGAATAGAAGGAATTCTGTCTTGTTACGAAGACTTAAGATTTTTGGATGCAAGACATACAAAGGCCACATTGAGACATCTGGTCCACACCACAAAGAGTTCCATTTTACAGACTCTGTCTCTAAAGCACAAAATGGATATTTAAATGGCTAAGTTATGCAACGTCCTAAATCTTATTCCCAAAATGTAATATTCAAACATGCACAAGAATTAAGTTGCTATATAAAGGTTCCTGAGTGGAATTAACTGTAACAGATTTTTTTAATGGGCTAATGCCAACTACCCATAGACATGATAAAAAGGACCAATCTGTGGAATCCTCATTTGCGAACTAGTCATCTCAAAAAAATGTGTGTGGGATATCCGGGCGACTGGGACCGGACAGAATAGAGCACAGATGGAAAAAGATGAAAGACAAAACCACAGGAAAAACCTTAAACAAAGTGTAAACCCAAACAATAAAAAAAAAAAAAAAAAACTGACCAACTTCAGTTTACTGCTGAATATTTGATTCCTGCGGATGATGACAAAAACAGTGTGCTCTATTCTGTACATTTCAAGTTTCCTTCAAATTCCTATTTTTCCTTCATTCCTATAATATGATCACCTAATATTAGTTAATTTTTGGAAAGTTTTCAGAACTGCGTCCCTATGGGTCTCTATGGGTTTTTGGAAGTTTGTCCCTTTTTTGGAAGTTCGTCCCTTTGGAAGGTTTTACAGTTAAATAAGAATGTGTTAAGATAAGTATTCTCAGGTGTATGCATGTGGTTGGATTATTTGGTGGCTGGATTATTTGTTAGATGTTACAAACACACAAATAAAACAAGCCAGATGGTCACAGAAGTGAAGATTTATCAAGTCTTGTTAATAGCTTTCACAATACATAAAGCATTCATTAACAATTTTTAAAAATAATCATGCTACTTCCAAATAAGCGGTTTTGGGCCAGACTTTTTAAAGTCACTTAAGATGACTTAAGTGGCTTTTTTAAAAGGCCTCAAATGTTCACATCTGTTCAGGTTGAATATACTGTAACTCTGGATGTTGAGTAAAATCATGTGTAGACAAGAAAGAAAGAAAACAAACAGTTAAGGTCTGTGCAAGGTATGCGGTCAGTCATTAACAGAAGGTCAACAGCTGGCCCATGGGGCAGTAGGCAGCATCTAAAGCTTACAGGGTGAAAAATTACCCTCAGATAAACAAGATAACTAACTAACAAGGTGGGAATTCCTAACATTTTTCTCATTAGAGAAATCTCACCTTTTAGACAAAAAGTAATCACAATACAATAACCAAATGTACAAAAGTTCTGACTGAGTGACCTATTGTCAGGTTATGAAACAAAAATAAAACAATACATTGTTACCTTCTTAAATAAAGCACAATAAAAAACTTAGCTCCAGGGGTGGTAAAACAAGCAATCAGAACAAGTACATTATTATGGCTAAAATTATTTCTCCTGACCGCACATTTCAAAAACATTCACAAGCACACTTCATAATCAGAAAAATCATAACCTGTGTGAAACCTATAAATCTGGCTGTTTGGGAAACTAGTGTTTACCAGAAGTTGCACACAGTAAACAGGGTTTTTAATCCAGACAATATAGCTGACACCTACAGTATAAAAACAGTGAAAAACAGAAAATTTGACTAGAAAAAGAAACAAGTAAATGTTCACGACAAAAGAGGGCAACCCGCGGATATTTAGTTCCTTAATTATTTGCAAATTATTTATTATGAATAATTCTGATGGCAACCAGCAAAATGGAATTTATATAGGCCATTTGGAAAAGGAAATATTTAATTAATTAATATTAAATTTATATTTTATTAATGAAAATAACACATTTTACTACATACACTAATAAATTAAACAAAGGAAAAGAAAAACCTTGACTGCATTATCTCTTATTCTGCTGCTGCATATACTGTATTTAGGCCACAGCATAAAGCAATAAGCATTAAGCACAAACATTAAAAGGTTGATTAAGGACACATACTCTTTGGACAAAGTGACATTTTTTGGTCTAATTCCAACATATGTAATTACACATGATGATGATCAGCATTTTGATTATTTATAAATGAGCTTCCTCTTCAAAAGCTAGACTCATCAAATTCACTAACTGCAAAATGTACCTGGAGGTTTCATGGAGACGTTTTAGCCATTTATACTAATCTGCAAAATGCATTCTTGTTGTGTCTGCTATTTTGTTTCAGCCTCAATAAATGAGATGACTGTTACTTTCCACCCCTCTTGATGAGATCTCTTCAGGATCTCACCGTTTAGGGCGTTGGCTTCAGAAGGATGAGGGTTCAGCCATTATCACTTCAGAATAACTGCACTGAGGGAGTTGCACATTTCCCTGCTTCTATGTCTGTGTAGATGAAAGAGGCTGACAAGATGTATATCTGACTTTAATGTTAGTAACTCAATGTAGTCAATGATGTGTTGAAGACATAAGAGACCATTTGTTATGCAACTGAAAACCATATTGAATGGTCTTTATTCACACTGGAACATTTTCAGACCCCCCAGAACTAGACTGGGGAATTCCCTGCCTCATTCCACTATAACACACACATGAATGCCTTGAAACCTTGAATGTCTATCTCATTATTTCGTGATAAACCATGTAATAAACCATAATAGACAATCAAAATCTATTACTACATTTAAGATGTTATTAATATCATACCAATAATTGAACTTCCTTACATAACTGCTTATAGAATGTGACCAGTCTGTGAGTGAACTACAATAGACCTTTCAATCTCTGCTATATTTTGGGAGTAGAAAATATAAAAAAGATTGGTGTGTTTTCTAATGAGAAGGCCAATAGAGTAAATGTCTCATATTTCTCAAGAAAATATAATACTTTCTGAACTTTCCAAAACCCATTTCGGTTTGTTTCTTTAAATTCTTGTTCTCACAAACAAAACAATGCTGCACTAAAATATCCTTAATTAAAACTCTCTCTTGCTAGGGACACTTAGAGCTTCGGGTTGGCACTAGCGGAAACTGCATAATCATGCTGTTTATGAAAGTGAATCATTCTCTCGATGTTTGAACAAGACAGGCTATTCCCTTTTATAGGTATCTAATAGCACGCTAAATGTCATCACTGAATGTAAGCCTGTTTAACACTGCACTAGTTCAGCAGTCTTTAAAGATTATCACTTGTTACACAGTATAAGATGGACATTTTTATAATAGACTGTTCAATAACATATACACTTTCCATGTCAGGTTATATGATGAAGATGCTTTGCCAATAGCCCTGTGGTTAATTAATTAAAATCACCACATTCTGCTTACTGCATAAATCAGCACAATGTGCAGATGATGGGCTAGGAATGTAGGTTGTTAATGTTATACTATTTGATGTCTGCAAGTATCTTAAATAGCTTACTACAAAAATTCTTTTCACATTACTTGACCTGTTTTGCTAAATCCTATGCTATCTTCAGGTTGAAACAAAGAACATGACTAGTTACATCATATTACTCATTCTAACACTGACTCAATCTCAAATCATGACCAAAGATGTACAATTTTAGCTTGTGAGTAAAAACATTCAAACCTTTACACATTAAAAGAATTGGCATTTCAAACATAACCTTTCCACATATGACGGAACTGTCCAACTGGCTTTGTTGCTTTCACTGACAGTGGGGGCTCTATGGTTAGAGCTCTGGGTTACTAATCAGGAGTTGTGGAGTTCAAGCCCCACTGCTGCCGAACTGCAACAGTTGGGCCCTTGAGCAAGGCCCATAGCCCTCTCTCTCATGACTGACCCTCTGCCCTGACCCCAACTACCCAACAAGCTGAGATACAGTATGTGAAGGAAAAAATATCAATGAGTCCTAAATGTACTAAATATGATAAATAGAGGATTCTTCTATTTATTTTCCTAAATAGCTTCCTAAATGGGCTTTTCAATTTCATAATTTTATGATCTCTTATTTGTAGTTCATATAAAGTATTCCGTACAGTATTGCCAAGTAAAATATGTGATTATTGAGTGGTTTATAAAGATAATGAAGCCTTTTACATTTTACCAGTACATGATCTGCAGTTCAATTTGAGTGCATGGGATTACATGGAATGCCTGAAATTGCATCTCTGATTTTCCAGTACTCCAGGTTTTTAAGTTTTTGTTGAGTTTATGTCTTTGCCGTAAGAACCTTCTGTGTATGCTTAAATGAACAAGGCTGATGACAGTGTGATGACTCAGTGAAGTTACTCTAAACACTACATGTTTACACAGCTCAATGGGGACACTGTGAGATACTGGATATTCCTCATCTCGTCACAAATCAGATAGTTCAGACCGAGCAGAAACTCCATAGTCAAACAACGATGTGGCTATTGACTAACCGCAAAGACACAACCTCTTCAGACATTTTCACAATATTGTCCCAGCTCTGAGAGAACAGCCTTTGCTAAGCCAGATGACAGGTGTCTGGCACACACTAAGCTCCAGATGCTACGTTTTTGCATGAGAGCTGGAGAAAAACAGTCACTTTCTTTATACTGAAGCTTTTGATTTGAGTGATTCAACAAAAAAAGAGATTGATAACAGCAGATGGCTCCTGTGCTCAAATGCCATGTACATTCACAAGCTTTTTCCAAGAGACAGTAACTGTAAATGAGCTAAATGAAGTAGAGAATGACTGAAAATGACACAACTTGCATAAGTCACAACTTGCTAGCTTGGGAACTGAAGTGATTTAGGAAGGTGCTAAATGGAAGGGCTTTATTTTAAAAAGCATTAGACATTACTCAGTTCTATTAACACTGTGCAATACTGTGGGACAATTTCAAGTGCCACTGGGAATGTTGTTACTACTTATGACCTCTTTGTGGGGAAAAGGGCATCCTGAAAAATTCAGAATGTTTCTTCCAGCTACCAAATATGGACATGTTGCTTTTTCTGATATCTTACCATAGATTCCAAACATTTTTCGACTTGTCCTCTGACATTTTAATGTCCACCCAGGCTATTCGCTGATGGATGAGAAAGATTGGAGTGAGACCCAAATTATATGGGCAAGTGTTAGTAGACACCTGACTTTCACATCCATATGTCCTTTTTGAACCATCCCATTCCAGATTTAGGAGTATAGCTGTGGGAATTTGGCCATTTAATCACGAGAGTATTGAGTATATGAGGACAGGCTCTGTTACTGAATGAGGTGGAAGTCAGCATTCCAGTTCATCCCAAAGATGCACAGCGGGAAGCTATTTTACTCTAGCTTTGGCAAACCTTATACAGTATTTATGGACCATGATCTGTGCACAGAAGCATTGTTCTCTTGGAACATCTTAGTTACACTAAAGGCAAATAGTTGTCTAACTATAGTACTGTATATCGGACATAAATGTTTTCCCAAATGGAATGAGAATAAACAGAACAACCAGCAGAGCTACAAGACCTTTGAGTATAAAGTCATTCATAATAATAAAATTGTTTTGGCTAATTTTTATATTTTCTCCCCTTCCTGACTCATTAAATTTATGTGTGGCACTAATTAAAAAATGCAAGTTTATATGACATAGGTTCTTTATTCTATCAATCAGATTCAGTTGAAATGAAAAAGACCAGTGTTCAAACTGATTGCCTAATTAGCTATCTCATGTGTAACTCAAGGCAGGTCATGCTACAAAATTGCTCATTCGGATTGGGATAAGGTCCTGGGGTCTCATAATTTGAATCATTTAAACCTTTCTGAACCCTGACCTTCTGCTCTTTGTCTACTGACCCCCGACCTTAGCTGTGATCCTATCTGCATAACAGGTTGACCCTAAGGGGACTTTTCCCACATTCCGAAACTTTTTGCTAGAGTGCGCCGAATTGTCCTGAACCTAAATTCTTGACGATTCTTGGTTGCTTGACTCATGTGGTTGCTCATGCCCTAATAACCTACGAACTGAGTACACCATAGATGTGAAATGTTAATACCTACTTATAAATCACATTGGACAAACCATGCAAAAAAACATGCCGACCAGTTACAGTATAACCTGTCTATAAACTACTTATAAACTACCTATTTCACTATGAATTATCAATGCAAGAACTACTATGTTTTCTCACCTGTTATGACTAACCTTGATACCTGTGTTTTGGATAAATGCCACACACTTCCATAATAAATGTCATCATACACCATGTAGTACGATGTAAGGTTTAGCAGTTTAGTGCACAGGGTTGGGTGTGCAAAAAAAGGTGGGAAGGTCAGTCCATTACTGGACCGCATGAACACTGGGCCATGTAAACACACACACACACACACACACACACACACACACACACACACACACTCACACACACACACACACAAATTTAAGTAAATAGATTAAAAATCAAGGAAGGGAACCTGGACTTATAATGTTATTACTCTTATTTGTGATTGCACAGACAATAAATGTTGATTTTATGAGGGAGGAATGGACCTTGTGTGGGTTTTGTCATGCAAACCGGTGTTCTGCTCTGCTTCATACATATAAGGGAGTATGAGGTGTCTGTTAAACACTAAAAATGCTAGCAATGCCAGCACACTCCATATGGTTGTCCTGAACATCTCTTGACCGCTTCCTGTAACTGTCTTGATGCATGATAATGTGTGATGAGAAACAGTGACAGGTTCAGTGCAAATGCTTTCAATATGGCTTTTCAGTGGAACATCTGCACAACTGCCCTGTACAGCTAGGGGAAATACAGTGCATATATACAGTATATATACTGTATATCTTTGTGTTTTCCTGTGGAATATTAAGCTAATTTCCTTTAATAGGCTAGAACTGATGTTCTCTGGCTGTGTATTCCAGAGAAAGAATTATATAATTCAGAGACAGAGACCCCTCACTATTGTGAAATCAAACACAGAACTGATATCAAAGTACTCTTAAATCCTAATGACACTCTGCTAGCCAATACTTTGTACTACCACTATCAATGTTTGGTTTTCAGTCCGTCCACATGCCATCTGACGCATAGGGTGACAGATACTCCCTAGCCTTTAGATATATCCATCATTTCTATGGCAGTTACTTAAGGGGTCAGGTTTCCAGCTCAACGTCATTCACATGCTTCGGACAAGCATGGGGAGAACATATCACTATCAATATCATATGTAATGTCAAGACCAAACTCAAAACCCTTAGTTTTTCCAGTGTGTCTTGAATATGCTATACCCTCTCCTTAAGCATCTCATTCATGATGCACACTGATAAACCTTTCTTTATCAGGCATTTTGCTTACACAAGGGAACACTACCATCCCAGACTCAGAGAAACAAAGGGAACAGACAGAGGGGTGTGGAAACGCCCTTGTTCAGAGGGAACAGTGCCCAAAAGGCCCCTATGTAGGCACAATGTGAACCAGAGGGAAAAATAAAAAAAGAGAAAAATGTCACAAGAGGAAATCTGCCATGAAAAGGCACATTAAGGGCATGTTATGGCTGAGAGGAGTGACTCATCCCAGCCGAAGTTCTGTACTGCTCTAAAGCTAAAGAACAAGTAAGGTAACAACTGGGTTTAACCTTAGATATGCAGACCCGAAAAGATAAAAAATCAGCTTGAAAAGCAGAAGTCTGAAGACTCATCCAGACAAAATATACTTCATTTGTAATGCAGAAAACAAACATTTACTTTGAGTTAAACTGTCATAAGGGATATAGTCGGTCATAGTCCTCTAGCAAGACAAGACTGGTTTACATTCTAAGTTCACACACACACACACACACACACACACACACACACACACACACACACACACACACACACACACACAC
>JAQMYK010000035.1:13599760-13634543 GCA_030014345.1 Clarias buthupogon | reverse complement strand
TTCTTTACCTCTGCTCCCTGTATCCTCACCATTCCTCTTGGGTTCCTCTCATTCACACACATGTATTCCGTCTTGCTTGAATAATGCTTGCTAATTCAATCAAATACAACACACAGCTTATAATTGGATGCCCTGTATAGGAGTTATCACTTTACATTGAACCTCATATTATATGGTCCTGGCATTATATCGGCTCATTTATCATTTATTCTGTTAACATGTTATCTGCTTAAAAAAAGAAATAATTTAATTAATAAAGAAATAAATTAATCAATTAAATTAAAAATAAAAACCAACTAGAATCCCCAGTGCCCTCCTCATGCACCTTATTCCATAAAAAAACTTACAGTACTAATGAAGAGCTTGGCAGCCATGAGGTGTGATGTGATAAAGACCAATATGCCATGGGATTACTTCAAGAGTGACCAGGTGACCTGTTGAAGTGTGTCTTATTGCACCATTAACCACACATCATCCATTAAAAACCCAACTATATGGAGTGGAAACCACAACATACCCTCCTGCTTGTAGTACGTATGCAATCGTTTATCATTACATGACATCATCATGATCCTCCAAGTCTCCTGTCTTATAATTATGCCCACCATTCTAGATTTCGCAACATCAGTTTGGTTCCTATGATTTGTGTGCTCCCTTATTCCGGTTTGTATGAACAGGTGTGAAAAACAAGTCCAAGATCCAGATTAATCTGTGCTCATGAGGCAATATTTGAACGTTTGAAGAATATGTGCACAATATATATATATATATATATATATATATATAATATATATATGATATATAATCTCCTAAAATTTGTTGATAAAAAAGTTCTTTGTCACAAACATGACTTTGGCCTAATAAATTTGTTCATTAATCTTTTCTCCCTTCAAAAGCCTTTTGGTTAATTTAGGAAATGTGTTTTCTGCAGCTCAACAAATTTTGAAAAAACTGAGGTTTGGTACGAGTTAAATTGGAATTAGGTTTGGAAAATGTCCTAAAATCATTAAAAACAAGTACTGTATGGAAAAATAAAAAAAAGGAAATATTAATTTTTTTTTGCTAAAATAATAATAATAATAATAACTTAAAACACTCAATAATTTTTTCCCCTCTAACACATAATACATTTCTCTGTGCCAAAAATATTTACTGTATACTGTCCAATGTTGCACTGAACATGAATGGAAAAATAGAGTAAGAGGACTCCTTTTCTGAAAATATTTTGGCATGTAACTCCTTCCTGTTCCTGACTTTTTCAGCTAAACGATCTGGTAAAGACATTAGTTTACAATTCACAGGACTATTTTAAAATCAGGATGTTTAGCACATTGTCTGTAAACAGGTGCACATCCTCTTTATGAAACGGACAGAAAATTAGAGACCGGAAGTAGAGAGACAGTAACACAAGCAAAAAAGTGAGGGAAATATAAATATATAAAAACAATATAATAATAATAAATTTTTTATAATATATATATATATATACTGTATATACATAACAGAGAAGTCTTGTGTTTCTTGGCGCGTGAAATCTCTGAGCCAATACAGGGTCACAAATGTTTCAGAACAGAGAGAATGTGCAAAACCACTAGAATCCATTTGCTGAGCACCAATCAAGTTGATATTTCAGTAGAACATTACATCAGTAACCTCATTCACATTCACATATAAGAGATGTTACAACAGATACACTGTACACCATGTATATGAGTGTATTAAATCAACACTAATGACCAGTTAGATCTACACAGCTACGCTAAACTAATTCAAATCAAAGTACAATCTCCACAACACATGGTCTTCTCATCTGAGTCTCAATTCCTTTCCTATTTCCTTTAATCCAAAACAATAGATCTTCCCTCAATTGTCTCCTCTTTCAGAGGGGATTATTTTGGCACATGATATAGGCACATTTTCCGGTCCTTATCACTCATAGACATCTCGCTTTGCCTAGATCAACGCCTTTCCTCTCATGCAAATATAAAGGTGCACCCACTCACACACACACAAACTCAGGGAACACCTGTGGGTAAAACCATGCCATAGTTAGTGGGGTTTCCTCAAAGAGGATGGCAAATTTCCAAAACATGTTAACAGACAATGTCTATGTAATGTGGGGTGGACTGGAAAACCCTTCACACGATGACATTCTCAATCTTAACCAGGGTTGTACTACATATTGAGAAAATACACTTAATGAGATTGTTTTTTTTTAAGCATGTCTTAAATCAAAATTAAGGTGCATATAAGTACATTAAAATAAGTCTTGGTCATTACATTTACCTGCTCTGCATATCGACCATGAATTTTGTCACACTTGTCATTGTGCAAATACAATATAAACACTTTGGGCCATTTCCACAACCCACGTTCCGTGCAAAAACCCATTCCAAAGTTTAGCTGAGACTCATACTGTATGAAGTATCTGCAGTCCCACTAAGATAAATACTGTAAAATATGTATCTTTCAAACTGGTGGTATATTTAGTACAAACAACCATAAACAAACAACCGTTTGTAACCGTGGAAAAGAATTTTTAGAAATGGTTAATAGATTAAAGCTAATAATAAGTTGATTAGCTTTAATGTAATCAGTGATAATATTATTTCAGGGTGAAGCTCACATACATGTCTGCCTGTCTTCCTGTACGGCAGAGACTCTGCCTAATTTATTAATATGAAGAAATAATTTTTTTTATTTTTAAAAGTTTTAATAAAAAGAAATACAATCTTATGCCTTGTTTACGCTAAGTTGTACTTAGATGTTTACTTAGATATTTTTTTTTTGTTTGTTTGCAAGTAGATTTTATTCAACATTTTGATTTCAGTTATGCTGCAGGATAAACTTCAGGCAGATAAGTATGACCTGAAAAAATTTAAACAGTTTGATGCATACGGTATGCAGTAGGATCTCAAAACTTCTGGCTTGTAATCTAGCATATAACTGCTCACAACTTCACCTCTACTTCATGTATTGGGCAGGTTTAAAATCAGGCAAATACCAAAGTACTGCCAACGTTTCACTGAATTCTGTCCAGCCAGTTTTGCGTGAAGCTTTGACAAAATCTGGCTGAACAGACAGACAAACAGACAGAAAGAAAATGTTCTATAACTGGTTTCAGGTCCTCCAATGTATGAAGCATCATTGATGTATCATTGAAAGAGCAAGTTCTGACCAATGTACAGAGAAAACCTTCTTTTATTTATATAGATTTAACTCGTTTCTTTCCCTGAAACTAGTTCCAGTTAGCCATATACAGCTAATTCTGATTAATCACACAGCTTTTTCCCATTAGCCATGTGGCTACTTCCTGGGGAAAAAAGGGGGTTAAATGTGTACTAATACAATAACTTTGAAAGATACCAATGTGATTTAGCTCAGTGGGGCTGCAGACATACTGTACATATATACACCTCAATTTTGATTTGAGACAGATTTTAAAATTATAAAATTATGCTTACTATATTTAAAGTATAAAATCATACTCAGGTATCATGTAAAATCATACTCAGGTAACTGAAATATAGAAAGAAATTATATAAAGAATATATGAAGAATATAAAATAAAATATATAAAGGAACCTACGCAATTGAAAGCAAGTTTGCTACATTTAAATGTACTCAAGTTTTACAAGGTAAATGGTTTTGACTTGAATAAATTATGTTAAAATCAAGCTTCATGCTAACTTTTATCAATAATCCATCAAATGAGAAGAATTTTTGGTTTACAATTAATGTTGCTTTACTTTAGCCTGAAATTCTTCATTCAATCCAGGTATATTTGCAATATTTAGCTACTATTTCACATGAGCATCCTCAATGTGTTCATTCCCATGTTCCACAACATAGCACAACTTAAACACACAGATAGCTATGACACTACCTACATGAGATGTGATAACAAAACTACTTTTTTGCAACATAGCCGTTGAATAGGCATGATTCTTGATTTTGATTTTAAATTGATGAACCTAAATGCTAACTTGTACATTAAATCAAGTTCATTAGATGTAAATACAGCATGCAAACATTGGCTAGATAGAAGGGACTACTCAGATTTGTGTACTGTAAAGTACTGTACTCAGAATGTTGTTAAATGTAAAATAATGGTAATTTTTTTTTGCAATTTTAAGAAAGAAGCCAATGCATCTAAAAATGTCATTCAAATTTACATCACAGTACATACTTAGAGTATCTTGCCATTTTATTACAATTGTTATATTTTGTGAATATTTTTATGGCTTTTTGGTAAAATATATTTATGTTTTCTCAATGTATTTTCAAAGTATGTTGTTGACAGAAAATTCTAATTTTGGACAAAACCTGATTTTTTTTGCCTTCAAATCAGCCACACAATAGCAGGCAATCTTTCCAGACCATCACAGTAATATACTGTAAGCAATTTACTACATAAATTGCTAGGCCTCTTATAAAACTTAGTCAAAAAGTATGTGGATGGGAAAATACGTGATCATCATGTTCTATTGTCCCATTGTTCAGCATTTACCTTTTTCCTCCTACATCCAATTTCAAAGGCAACCAAAAGGCATTTGAATTTAACTTACAAAAATAATATAAACATATGATTCTATTGGACAAATCAAATAAGAAGTTATCTGGAAGCTGTATTTAGTTAACAAATCTAATGATTGATAAGGTTTTTTATTAAGTGACTTTTTAACAGCTGTTTCTTCTACTCACTGATGCATTTTAATCCCACCTTTAATGTAATTACTTAGTCATATTACATACATATTATGAAATGCTGGGATTTTCTTAGGGCATGATTCTAAGCAAACATGTGGTATAACTATTCTTATACTGTACCAATGACTCCAATGACTAAATTAAAATAGGCAAATTCCAAAAGCATATCTATACATTTACTATACATTTTAATGCATGGCCACCCACAATTTAAATTTTTCTATATTAATATAAAAATGTAACAGTACTGCTAGAATGCTACTTGATTTAGTCTGCAGTTAGTTCATTTTCCTGATGGTGTTGGGCAAAATTCTGCAATTACGCTGATCTGAAAATAGCTAAAAATAGTGTGGCACATGGTCCAAAACAATAAATTATACCCTTGACAATGTCACAAGCTTTTTTATCAGAAAATCAGATAAGGATTTCACAAGGAGCTCCTTTGATCTACTTTGACAAATTACTTAATTCCTGAAAAGGCAAAGTATGATAATATATCACTGTGGAGTTATAGTAAACCCCAGTACATACTCTAGTTTTCTGCTAGAGAACATGTGAAACCAATATACTGAATGCCACTTGCAATACATCCATAGCCATTTATAAGGTTTCTCTAATCTCTGGTGACACACTGTAAACATTTAATGACATTTCAATTTCACAAAGGAAAGCACACAGGACAGGAAAAGATTTTTGACGTACATGATGGAAATTTTATCTTTCCCATGTGGGTCCTAACCTTTGAGCAGAAATGCCTTTGTTGACCTTTTCATCCTCTAATAATGGGTAATTAAGTTAACATACAATAGTCAGCCTCCATAATTCCAGACGTTTTCCATACTACCAAAGAAAATGTGCACCTCTTCACCCTGTAATTGCTTAAAACTATTCCCTCTAACAAAACATACTTCAGTGTAGTCACGTTAGCATTGCAATTAGTGATGGGGGGAAAGCTGTTATGGTGATGTATCACCATTTTTTGTGTGGCAATTCATGCAGTATATTCAAAATCATTAAATAATTTTTGTGTTTGGGGTGGTTATATGTTGCAGTTTCAATATGATACACAGGTAGACAACTCTAAACTATTCCCATCAAACTTATTCTTGCTATGTTTATTTGGAGTTGTATACATTGGGAAATTTATCATTTGTGATATCTACAGAAGCACAATACAAATCAAATTGGCACCTACTGTAGGTAGCATGATAATGTCGTATTGGGAGGTCCCTGATGATTGCCATCCTTAATTGCAATACATTAGCACTGGACCCAATTGATGGGCGGATGTGAAAACATGTTATAATGTTAAAAAAAAAAAAATTCAGGACCTAAATATATGTAATTATAGTCTATAGTTTGTTTTGATTGAAACAATTGTAAAGACAATGGAGACAATGGTGGAAAAAAGGTAGGCAAGTTGTACTTTTGATGAATTAACAGTTTTATAATACTCGATTTTGCACATAACATATTCCCGAAAATGTTTACCATGCCTGTAGGATAAAATCACATAACCTTATACAAAAAACTGTGACAAGGTTCACCAGAGAAACCTATAACCATAAATAGGTAAATAACCTGGTCACCGCTCACTGCTCATAGGCAGAAAAGCTCATGCTAAACTATTTAGACCTTTTATTACACAAGATATGATATGCTTATTTCTAAAATTGAACTGAAATAACATATTAAATGTCTTAGATAACTTACTGTTAAACACTTATAAAATTACATATTAAATACTACATAGATTGTTAACATTTGAATCCATGAAGTCTGTGGTTTTACTAATGAACTAGACTATAATTAGCCTCCCTGGTGCCTGCTATTCCACCACACTTATCCCTACCAAAGAAATTGTTTTTCATACTGGCTGCAACAGAAAAAAAAAACTGTAAACCTGTAAAATCAGATAAAATGCATTCCACTGCATGACCTGATATGAAGTTACTTTCACCACTTTCTACACCCTTCTCCTTATTCCTAAACAAGCAGATGATGTCTGATACAGAAACAAACAGGTATTTGGGATTGAGCGTAGTATACAAACATCAGGAAGGAACACAGAATAATTAAACATGATTTAAAAAACATTTAAGTTTAACTCCAGAAGTTAAGATGTTTTTTTGGATGTTTGTTTTGCTTCGGGTAAATTCAATAAAAAATGTAATATATAAGTCATAACTTTTAATTATTTAATAAAGAATTTAATTTTTTTTTTTAATTGGGGTTACTGTCAAGCAGTGTAGAGAAGCCAACGGCGAGTTATTCAATGCATGCATGTTTCAACAAGGGATAAATCAATAGTCTGTTGAAGCAAAAACACCCACACGCACATATTTTCACCCAAATATTTCAGGACAAAACAGTTATTATTTCTGAGGCTTATTTATCTGAAAACATCATTGGCAAAATGATTCCTTCATACCCATGCCAAAATCTTGGATCAGTACTTCTGCACTCTTAGCAAAGTAAAATTGATAGGTATGGTCATAGGTTAAACTCTATGAACTTATCTTTATTTGAATCATTCTATACAAACAGAATATGTATCACATATTTGTATCATGCTTCAATTCCCACCCTCTAGCAAACTCTTCCCTATCACACAATAGCTACCAAGTATTGTATGGCAAAGGGAAAGTTTGCTGAAGGTACAATTAGGAGGACACTCCGTATCTATTGATGATAAGTATTGTATTGCCTTCAAAAATAGCAATACTGTAATTTCACACAAACATTATGTGTATCCCATGCTTCACTTAGCGTGAAATTTGTCATGATATTCACATATAGAATAATAACTAAAATATCAATTTACAGTATTAGTGTCTTCAAAAGTTCTTTCAGGTAAATTACTAACAGATCTCTTCTAACTCAAAAATGATTTTTTTGTGACCAGCAGTAGTAAATTTTCTCTCAATTTTGAAATATTTCACCTATAATAGCCTGTTGTCATTGAGTATATCAATTGGCTGTCAACTATGTTACATACACTGTTTTGGTTTACACATTCTATATGACTTTAATGTAATTATTTTAGCAGATATGTTAGCTAGGCAAGTCCTACCACTGAAATTATGGGTCAAAATAAGAAATTGTCATCAATGTAACCTGTCAAGTTATACAACAGTGTACATAATCAGTGAAACGTTGTTAGTGGTTAAGCTTTGCAGCTAGCTGTATTTGTACTATTGAGACAGGTCAGTTTTACATTTCACTTATGTGAAATGTACACCAAATTATAGAATGACTCTTAATCTTCTGTGGGTAGTTATGCTGGATCATTAAATACACCCAATAAATACATTACTCATGTCACACTAAATGAAAGTGGGCTTTTCCCCCTATAAACTTTATGCGTTACCATTTACTGACCCACAAACTTTGTGTCTGTCAGCTTATATACATGAAAGTAAAAACCTCGCATTTGTATAATTTTTATGCATGTCCTTCCATGCTTTTTTGCAAGCTTTCTTAGTCTTTATCTGTTAAACACACCTTATTTGTTAATTTCTGTTTATGTATTCATATGTAATTACATCAGTGATACCTTTGCGATTTTATAGTTTATACAGTATGTATATTACCATAGTTCTACAACATTTTTACCACATTGCATGAGCATACAGTGAGGAGAGCTAATTAATTACAAACTTTTGGTTGTTTCCAGCGCATATATACAGTACACTTCAAATTCACCCAAATAATGATTTTTGACTTTGTCCTCATGAATATGTACAAAATATGTTCAGACACCAAAAACTACTGACATTAGTTGTTTATTCCAAAGCTGTTCTTGGCAGTTACAGTTTTGAAATGTCTATCAAAGTGATAACATACTATAGTGATAACATAGTTATGGGGTTCTTTGGATCACACACACAATCCTTCTTTGTCTAAAAATAGTAAGCTAAAAAAAAATCTGTTTTTTGCCTGACTGTTTTGAAAGATTTTTGATTTGTCCAAATGTTTTGGAAATACATCTCAGTGCATTTCTCTACCTCACCTGTTGTTACTTCTGCTTTCATGTCATCCTAAACTCTTTTTAGAGACTGTTGGCTTGTAAGAGGATGACATGGATGTAAGAGGATGACATGAAAGCAACTTTCTTATCATTATTATACATGTGTATGGTGAAATCATTCATGGTGCACTTATCCAGGAACAATTAGTTGCAGTTCCAAGAACTTCCCACCTGAACATTACTGAAACTGAATTACTTCCCACCTGAATATTACTGTTGTACTGACAGGGATGTTACATTTTTTGCTCTTTGCTATAACTCTTCGCTATAATTGTGGTGAGCGGAAAAAAACATCTTAAAATGCACAACATGCTGAACCTTCAGGAAGATGGGCTACAACAGCAGAAGACCACATTGAGCTCCACTCAACACATTTGGCAGCCAAGAACAGAAAGCTGAGGCTGCAGTCCACATGGGCTCACAAGAACTGTACAGCTGCACTTTACAAAACATTGCCTGGCTTGAAGAATCTTGATTTATGCTCAGGCACAAAGATGGAAGGGTCAGAATTTGGTGCTACAAACACATAAATATATGGACTGTGAACCAGCTTTGTTTCAACAGTCCAGGCTGGTGTGGGAGAGTGTAATGGTGTGGGAAATGTTTTCTTGATGCACTTTGAGCCTGACAACACCAAAAAAACAATCATTATTTAAATTTTTTTAGGTTCTGTTGCTGATTGTGTGCATAGGTAGCTAAGACTCAAGATCATTGATTTTGGGTTCTGAGGATCTGGGTTTAAGCCATGCTGTTGGTAGGTTGCCACACCCTATACTAACCAGCCACTGCATGTAGTGCCGGTCCCCAGCCCAATCAGAAGAAAGGGATGGCTGTGTCTGGAAGGGCATTCGGCGTAAAACCTTTGCCAATTTATGTGCAGATTGGATGGTCTGCTGTTGTGACCGCTTGACGGGAGCAGCCAAAAGAACGTTTTGCTAATTATGTGCATCGCTTCCTTGCCACTATTTACCCATCTTAGTTACCCACAATTTACCCATCTCAGGGATTTTAAACTGGGTTCATGAAGAAAACAAGATTCAAAGTTCAGTGTTTTCCAGTGGCCTTTCCGGTCACTGCATTTTAATTCAACAGAATACATTTGGGATGTGGTTGAATGGGAAATTCACAGCATAAAAATGCACTTGCAAAATTTTTAAGAATTGCATAATATAATCATGATCAACATGGACCAGACAAAAAGGAATGTTTCAGACATCTTGCGGAAACAATGACAAAAATTTGAGGCTGTTTTGAGAGCAAAGCGAGGCCATATCCAGGATTATTATGGTGTTCCTAATAAACCTTTCATTGAGTGAATAATATAATGGGCACAACTTTGATCCATTCAGTTTTGTGTATAAATTCAAAGTGGATATATGGACCAGAATCATATTAAAACAAAAACAACAACAACAACAACAGCAACAAACAATTCTGAATGCTCACTGTATATATTTTAGAGATTTAAGATGTGCTGATCTATTACAGGGTTAACTATCAGGCCTGGCCGTGGTTCAACACTACCTAGACACTCCCACTAGAGAAGTGCACACTACAATAGTTTGACTAGTGATGCGCATCGACGGATCGTGTATTTTTAACAATGAAACAACTTACCGCGTTCACTTCTGACGTCAGGACGAGGACGGCGAGACAAATCAAAAGAACCCTTAAAAATAAGAAAACGTGTAAATTAAAGGGTTTGTTCTTATGCACGCACTAGAAAGGCAAAGTGTAAAACGTTGTGTTTTTTTTTTTTTACCTTAAGAGTTTCACTAGTCCCCGGTGCTGTGGCTGCATCACTCCCTCCATGCGCAATTTACATTTCATTCTCTTTCTCCTACACACTCACTAGCGAGCGCCGTTAGCACATGGCAACCCAAACACGACCTAGAATTTTGTCAGATTGTGAGCGTCTTGCACAAAAGTTTAAGCATAAAGCTAACACTTAATATTCAATGTTCCTGTCTGACAACAAGTCTAGCCTATTCCTGAACAAGACCTCGACATTCAAATGTCATCTCTTACATAGTTCTTAAAGAGTTCTTAAAAAGTTAACCCTGCAAATCTCTGTCATGTTATGACTCAAACATATTGTTAACGCAACACTTTAAAAACACTCCACTAATGAAGAATAAAGCGTAGTGCAGAAGCGAGGCGCGCTCTTACCGTACCGCAGCCTCACGCGCTCCTCGGAAAGGCGAAAGCGACGCGCGCGCAAATTGATGGAGAGAGACGTATTGAGATCCGACGCTCTAAGCTTCTTTTAGAAGAAATATTCTAACATGCGCTTGATCTGTCGGACTTTGGAGATACTTTCTCTCAACTTTGTTGCAAAGTGAGTGCTTGTTTGGCTCACTGGGCTGTGCTCGGACGTGCTGAAGGTGGTGCTAGGTCTGAGGGGGGTGTGAGTTAAACTCATCTAGGAGCTGGTGGTTTGACCAAAATCGCATAACGTCGAGAGCAAAGATGCGGATGAAACCTATAGATTAGGTTCCAGAGCAAAAAAGTCGATTTTTAAGGAGGAAAATCAGCGGACGAGGTGTGCGTTTGGTGCTTGGTGTAGCATGGCAGCTGGAGGCGCCGTGCGCGGCTTACGCGGCTCGCTGTTTCTGCTGGCAGCAGTTGTGCTCAGCGCAGATCCCAGCAGAGCTGAGGTAGGTGCATTTCAATGCAACGACTGAATACAACCTGCGGTTTTTATTTATTTGTTTGTTTTGTGGTATGGGTACACCTGCCAGATTCTTAGATCGCGTGCAAAATGCGTTAATTGATAAACAACGGGAATAAAGTGATGCGGTAATTGCGTTCGCCGCTGTTTAACTACATATACTGTATGCGTCACTCTTTTTATTTACAGTGAAGATTTCCAGGGATCAAAGACAACTTTTCAAAAAACTGTACACTTAAATGCATAAAACTTGCTAAAAATGTATCATATATACTTTTGATGTAACTGGATATTTTATACATATTGTATTTTGTTATGACTCTACAATATATATACAGTATGTAAGTCCATATACCCCAGTAATATGTCCAGAGCATTTTGTATTACTGGACAAATCCAACAAATGGACAGTATGCAGTAGTTTAAATGTGATGCCTTGCAGTACCCCTAAGTTTTGACTTGCCCTTCTCTGTTCTTCCTCCTACTGGACAGATTAAAAGTCTGCTTGTCCACTCTGTACTGTAGCACGCGCTGGCCCCTCCTCCATAGGTCAGGACCCCTGAAAACTGTGTGGAGGTAGACTGGATTAGGAAGGGCGGGGTGAGCTGCTAGGGAGTGTAGATTCTAGAAAGTATCAGAACGCATAGTGTATGCCAATAAATCATATTATCCCTGCACATGTGCCTGATTTGTGTTTATAAAAAAATAAGCACAGAAGCTCACACCATCTAGATGTAGTTTAGTTTGTACCATTTTAACATCTAACTTAAATTCACTGGTGCTGTATCAAATGCACTTAAGTGTCTTATATTTTCAGAAAAAATAGAAGATAGAGTCCATAGTTTTAACAATAAATACCATTTTGGAGTTTGGGGGTGTTGGTGATGGATTTATCAAACCTCAGTGGAAACCCAAATGCATGCTTATGTTGAAGCCAATTAAGATTCATGACTTTGGATTCTCCACTAATGTGGAAAAGTGTTACTGCTGTAAATGTGCTGTCATTTCTTCTAAACTTTGTGTCAAACCTTAACAATGCATAATGTATGACCTGTTTTAAATTACTGCTAAGACTGTTGCTGAATACAAGTGCTTAGTGCTGGAAATGTCTGGAATAGTAGCTAACCCAAAACAGCCACTGCTTAGGTTTAGTTATAACTCCTTGGAGAAGTTCCTGCACACTGATGTTAAAGCAAGATGTCTCATGGTAACTTTCATAGAACATCATGCCTGTTCATATCCTGATGATTAATTAAATCTGCATATTTAAAGATTTTAGTTTTTTAGAGACTACATTTGCACAGCTAACACTATTTCCATATTTTCTTTTGTTTCCTTTATTTCTTTTGTAAACAGTTAGAGCCTATAAAGCCTGTGCTGATCTCTCAAAGCCCAGTTTGTTTTAACAATGTGATATACAGACCCATTTCTATTGTATTTGGGGAAGGAAATATAATGATTTGTTTGGGCTACTTTCAACAGATGTAATTGGGCAAGAGATTTTGCCAAAACTTGGCAATCATTGTTAATGACGTCAGCTTTGAGAGGCCTTGCGGCCAAGAAACCTGCTGTATCAAACTCAGCTGAACAACTGCCAAAGAAAAAAATAGTTTTTTTAGAAAAGTGAACTAAATATTAACCTATATCATAAGTCAAGTGTGACAGTTTTCTGACTTAATTTTGTTTAAGGTATTGTCTGCCTGCCCAAGCAAATCTCTAAAGCCTTTTACAATTTAAGATCCTCTTTACTGAATTAGAACATTTTCTTATAAACAGAGAATAAAAAATATCCAGATTGTGATAATAGGTGGGAAAAAATTATTCCAAGTAGAAACAGGTTTACATTAATACAAAGCTGGTGGTCCTGATAATTTGAGTTTGGCTGAACTTCCAAGAAATGATTATTACTGTTTTTGTTTATTGCCCAGGATTCCTGAGAGGCCAGGATAGCCTCATGCGTCTCCAGATTTGCTCCTATCAGATTAGTATGTCTGCCAGATTTTTCACTTCCTGACATTAATAGACCTTACTAGAGTTGAGGGCTAGTTTAACTAATCTTAGCGTCAAATGAAGTGTACAGCATGTTGAACCAAGCAGACATGTAATAAAGTGAAAAAAAAAACACCTCATTGTTAGGTATATATCTGTTATATATATACAAAATAACAAACCTGTAATGCTAACAATTCCATCAATCTGAAAAGGAATTCATTTTTAATTATTACTTGTACTACTAGGTCATTTGTCAAATTTCCCAAATTAAACAAATTCTACGTTAGTTATTTTGGGCCGAGGACCATTTTGTTTAATCTGATTCCTGGAAGAGGAAAATGCAGAAGATTGGTGTGTGAAAGTGAGTAATGGATAAAGATTGAAGGCGAGCTTGGAAATTCTAATAGACTTCTCCACACTCATATGTTGACCATCCTGTGCAGATATTACAGCTCTGCTCTCTGTCAGGGGACGAATGAAAACAATTCAGCGAGAGAGGAAATAACAGTAACGACTGTTTATCTTCCGGACTCTCTGTCGCTTTACATCCCATTGAGCTTTTTCTTTTTTGTAAGTAAAGTGTCTGATATAGCTTCTAGTCAACCAAGTTTGTTAATAAAGATTAAATGAGAAACACCTTTGGGCAAACATTTTAGATACCAACCTGCAATTGCATGTACTTGAGTTTCCTTTGTTGTTTTTGAGCCTTGGGTAAAAACAGCATTTGAATAATCCTTCTGGTGTATAACCCAGCCCTAATATGGCATAATTTTTCTGCATATTTTAATCTAATTGTATATATCATTCAACAAATGCTTGGCTATAAATATGGAAAAATCGAGGTGTTCCAGAGAACAGCATCATTAGATATGAAATCCTTTACATACTTCACTGTACAAAGATCTCCAACATACCCAAAGAGTCTTGCAAAGCCAAATATACACAACATTTTAATGGAATTCACACCTTATGGTTTGCACTTGTGCAGTATGAAAGTAAAAAGTGAACCATGTTTATTCTACAGTATATTTATTATAGGGAAAGCAAGGAACATACACAGATTGTTACAGACAAATACTTTATCTGCATGTGTGCTTATGCAGTGGAGGTGTCAAATATCCTCTTGTATCTGTTACCCAGCGAACCTTTGGGTTGTTTGCACAGTTGTGTCCATCACCTACGCATCCACAAAGAAAAAAAAAATTAAATCAGGCTTAAACTTTGAAAGTTCTCAGACGTCCATGCTGTGATTTGAGGGGCATGAATTGGCCTTTGGGAGTTGTAGAGTCTCAGCTTCCTGCACTGAAATGAAAGCTAGAGCATGGACAATAGCTGTAGCAGATCCTTTGGTTTCAGCGCTGGCAAATGCTTGTTTAACTGTCGCAACTTTTTTGCACCTTCCACCTGTCTTGTCAATCAGATTCCTAAAGATAACAACACAAGAAAAAGACACCCCTTGTATTATTACTAATTGATTTAAAAATATTTCCTAACTTTCTTAACTGATGCTTGTGTCCATATGCTGTAACAGTTTTAGATTGACAGATTTGATTCTAACACAGAATGATTACTATTACCTGTTCTGTATACACCATGATTGCATTGCATACTATCAGTTGTGTATTAGCAGAACCTGAGTGTCGTAATATATATATATATATATATATATATTATATATACACATATATACACATATCTACAACTCGGCTGAAACATTTTAATTGCTACAGTATTATTTAATCCATAAAAAGTGCACTTTATGGCAAACAAGGCGCGGTTTTAGGCATAGCTTTATTTAACATGTTGCCATAGCTACAATCTAATCTGCATGGTCATTAGGGACTTCTGTCTTTTTTTGTTTGTTTGTTTTTTTAGCAGAAGCCTTACTTTTGAATTGCTCAGTTGTTTAAGCACAGGAGTCCCAGTTGTCAGAATCATGTCCAGAGGCATCCAAACAAATTTGACTTAAAGTGCTAGAATGTGTTAAAAAGTCCTAAGGTAAATTAACTTTCCAGTTTCATACAAAACTCTGCTTTTGCTCTGGGCCCTTACTGATTTTCAGGTACCTGTGACCTTTGGTCCCTCATGACCTCATCATATTAATTGACCACATTTAGTGTTTTTGGGAGGGTTGTTTGTGCAGCTGGTCCTGTGGATCTCAAAACATATGGTAATGGACATGCAGTCCATCATTCCTGTAGGCCCTAAAAACTACCCAGGAGGGATATCATACCTTTTGACCTTGCATTTGGCCTTGTTTAGTTTTTTTTTTGTGTGTCTTTTTTTGTTGTTGTATTTGTGTGCAATTAGTTATTAGCCGTGTCATTACACGTACAGCTAACTGATGGGGCAGAGGTGTTGACACTAACACAGAGCAGTGTTTTCTGTTATAAAGGTGGCAACAACAAGAGGCAGAATTACAAATTTTTAATATACAAATATCTGGTTCATGAAAAATCCATCCATCCATCTTCCATGTCAATTAGACTTTAAGGTTGTTGGCATCTGGAGCCTATCCTAGGGCTTTCAGGGCAAATGCATTACAACTTGGATAAGGTGCTAACCCATTGCAGTGAACATGCACGCACACACACACACACACACACACACACACACACACACACACACACACACACACACACACATACACACATCAACAATCTACAGAGAATTTGCTTAAAAAGCATTTCTTCTTCAGTCACTGTACCATTCATAATAAATATACCATTCATAACTATAACTTAACATAGTTCAGCAGTCAAAAACGCTCATTGCCTTGGCTCTTATGTACATGCGTCTTGGTTGTAGAAACATAGATAAGAAGATAGGGTGGATCTTATCTAAAGGTTTTCTTAATGACATATGCCAATTAAGTACAGAAATTCATTCTATTATGATCCTTATTTTGAATCTCCTCATTGAAAAAATCAGCAAATGCGTCAGTTTCTCATGTATAAGTAGGCTTTCCAGGCCTCAAGCAACATGTAATAGAACAGTTTGCCATTGTTGCAAACAACACCACTTTGAATGCCGTGTTTCATATGGGGGTTGATCCTGTTATTGTTTGAAGGGCCAGGAAGGTTAGCTTAGGTTAGTTCCTACAAAGGTCCTTGTGAAAAGCAGATGAAACCAGGGGCTTTGGTCTTCTTTCCTCAGATAATATATGCATATTTTTACTGATGACGTTTAAAATATTTTTTTTCAAACTGCAAAATTATAGTTTAAATATATTTTGAGAATTAACTGACTTACTGACTAACTAAAGCAATCGTGAAACGTTTTCTCTGAGACCATATCAGTGCAAAACATTTGTTCACAGGATAGAGGATTGAAGAAATGGATAAACCCAATTGGATGAACTGTTTTTATTTTTATTTTAAATCAAATGCTAAATTTTTCTTCAAAAAGTTTTATTGCTATTATTTTCTATTTCATTTTATGATTATTTTCTTTTCTTTTATGTAAAGCACTTTGAATTACCATTGTGTATGAAATGTGCTATACAAATAAACTTGCCTTGCCTTGCCTTGCCTTGAACTGGATGTACACTGAACAAATGGAATATGCGGTTGGTCAGATTTGTACAGTTGCATAACCCATTAAGCTTCTTGTCAAAATGTGATTGCATTGTTTGTACTAAATGTAAACAACTACTATATTTATTAGACTGCATTACACCAAGTAAGCATTATCCATTCAGGTAGTATTAACTTCTTATTTGACTTACGAACGAGTTCCAGTCAAATCAGGACATTTGATTGTGCAGAATAAAAGAACACAGTTATGAGAGTAAGAGCTATCTCTATATAATCCCCTGCTACATTAATACACTTATCCCAGCGTTTCACTAGTGCTTGGATATTATCAAGGAAGGAAGTTTTCTCAGTACGCCAGAGATATTATCACATCTAAAACACTGGCCTCTTAGGAACTCCTTTAATGAACCAAACATGGGGAAATCACTTGTATTAAGATCAGAACTGTATGGGGGATGTGGAAAGAAAACTCCTAGCTTAGTTCTTGTAATGTGCAAGTGGGGTTTGTCAATGATTGCACGTCCCACAGATTCGTCTCTTCTGCAAATTTTCAACAAGTTGTTCATCGATTTTCAAGCATCCAGGCTTCTTTAAAAGGTTTGCACAGGTTAAATGTTTTACTCTGGCTAAAAGTCTTATCACCTTACGGTATTTGAAGTCTTCTGTAAATGGAAATAAGTTTTATGCTTTCATTCACAAAAAAAAAAAAAAAATCATCTCAAGTCCTGGTTTGACACCAATGCTCCTCGTATGTTTAAAAGTAGCAATCAAGTGGAAATTAAGGCTGTTTCCTCATGAATTGAAAATCTAAAGCATTTCAAAAACATTACAAAGTGACCAGCTTTGTTATCACAGCGCTTACCTGAAGTTTGAATCAGCCAGACTTCTGTCAGACTGAAACCAGACGCAGATGCTTAGTCACTTAGGCAACTATGTTCAGTAACATAACTGTCTATAAATAGGGTTTGGCAATGATGTCAATTCCAAAAAAAGAAATGCTTTAATTTTCCGTTTGAATCCATCATATCCTGCCTGAAATATCGTGGGAAGACATATCATGTCTGATGGCGGGTTTTTTGGTCCACGCTACAGTATATACTGTAAAGCGTGATGTCGAGAGGACACCATCACATTTTAATCACCATGCTTAGAATAAATTTATTCCAGTTTTATAGTGCAATGTGTCTTCTGTTGTTTTCTAGTGGAGTCTATACTGGAATGTCTTGGGATGTTGTAAAGAACAAATCTTTTCAGTATCCATGAGAATAAAATGGGAAAATAGAGCCAGACAGAAGAATAGAAAGAGTTTATGGGTGGTTCATAAGCTGACCTCATGTATTGTCCATGCCATATAACAGAAACATTTAGGGGCTTTAATTAAATGCGTGTATGAATTTATTTGTAATGCACTTGAGGACATATGCATTTGGCTAATCCCTGGGTTCTTTGACTTATCTTTATTACTGTACAGTATGTTAAAACATGTTTTAGGATTTTACAAAGGGTTTGTTGTAAAAACCGGCCACTGCCTCATTTTTCTCTTCCTCCTCCTCTGTTGTTATTCTAAATGCTGTACTTGTTTAAAAGAGAAACTGGAGAGTTGCAGAATCTCCCTGCTGTTGTTTTGAAGACAGATCTATTTTAAGTGCTTCCAAATATGACCTTGGGTTTTAACATAACACCACAATCCCAACATTTAAATCTTTTGTTTAAGGCCTTTTTTCTCCCTTTATTAATGCTTATTGTGTTCAGAGCCAAGTACTGTAGGTGTTGGATTTTTTCTTTCCCATGTGCTAAAATAGTTTTTCATCTGTTTGCCATGTGCTGAAAATCATCAGTTTTACTGGCTTTTTGCATGTTACTGCTTGTGGAGAGAAGGGTCGATTAATGCATCAGAGCTGTGAAATAAATCATCTGGTTATTTTTACCTTTTGAATAAAAAAGAAATTACTGTACCTCCAAACACACATTTTAAGCTTTGCAAACAGTTGAGAATACAACATCTCTCAGGTCTTCCCAATAGATGGATGGATGGATGGATGGATGGATGGATGGATGGATAGATCGAAAGATAGATAGATAGATAGATAGATAGATAGATAGATAGATAGATAGATAGATAGATAGATAGATAGATATTGAATGTCAATAGAGTATTATTTGTATGTATTATATTCTAAATATTTCCCAAAGCTATTATATAATTCCAATGCAAAAATCAGAGGAATATAAAATCTCCGACTATATTTTTAAACATGAAAATCCTCTTTGTAAACCTAATATCATGCCTGTGAACTGAGCTTTTTTGGATTGGAGCACGTGGTGAAAAGTTTTCAGTTGTTTCTTGGATGATGTAGGTCGATTCTCAGTGATTAGGTGTACTTTCAGCTTTATTGTATGTTTGGGTCATTGTCCATTGAAATGCTAGGTTTTGTCCAAGAACTTAGCAAAGTGGTTATATCTTCTAATAACTTGTACTTACAAACAGTTGTTTGAACTGACCTTGGTATTTGCAGTTTTTAAGAAATGGATCCAAGAGACATTCTTGACTTGTGTAAATCTACCATTGTTTATTCCAGATCCACACTGAATGTCTTGGACGTTGGGTGTTTTTTCCCCCCATCCAATTGGTAAATTAATCCAGAATTGTGCAAGGACATTTGAATGTTTTTGTATGGCTACTTATGTTCAAACAAGTGTACAGTATGTACCAAGTTTGTCTCTGCTGCTTAGAAACCAGCTCATTCTCATCTTCCATCTATGGCAAAAGAACAGAAAAGTTTCTGCTTCCTTTGTACATATGTTGGTCAATCTAGTGTGTTGCCAAACAAACCCATTTATGTTGGTATAGCTGTATTCTACCATGATCTGTGACAGGTTGAGAGAGGTTTGCAAATTAACAAACATATTTGGACTTCCAGCATCACTAAATTAATAACCTCTGTGGGTGTTCATATAAATTTTTGTACTTTATGTGCTTTGGGCAGTGTGCTTTAAATTCCTGAGGTTCTTCCCTGAAAGATGTGTGTTGTATAATAATTTATTTAGTGATGGGACGTACTGTGCCGATGCTTTGAGGCGTGTATCGAGAAATCCAGGAACTATTTAGTGAAGCGCGTTTCGAGGCTTGTATGGTATAAACAATACCTCATGGATGACGTCATGGATGATGTTTGAAGCCAAACACATCTGCTCATCTTACATTCCTTGACCAGTAGGGGGGTTTGTGTGAAAATGAAGCCTCGAGAAATGAACCCTTTTGTGAACCAATTGGCTGGAAGGCTTCAGAGCTTTATGAAGCTTTATCTCGCTATCACTAAATTTATTCCCACAAAAATCCCATGGAGACAGAGCCTGAGGCTTCATATCCCATCCCTGAATTTGAGCCTGTAGAAGAACTAGAGCTGGAAGACATGGGAGAGCCCATGCAGATAGGCGTCGCCGGGCATGCCTCTCAGAGTATCAGCCCACAGGGCTCCCAGAGGGCAAGCGACGCCCTTGGCTCAGCAAGCCGCAGACAGGGTCACCCCAGGAGGGGTGGGTCAGGTTCAACCCAAAAGTCAAGACTGGGGCTCTTCCTACCAGCTACGTTCTCAGGGGCCGGGATCTGGAGAGCCCGAACGGAGTCGTTAATTGATTTGGGTACCACGGGAAATTTTATTGACAGGAAGCTAGCTGCGGCACTGGGAATTCCAGTTAGCCCGCTCCCATTCGCTATCCCGTTGGTCTCCCTGGCCAGCCAGTCAATTAAGTCGGGGTGCGTGACGCAGAGGACGGCCCCAGTCATACTACGGCCTGAATGACATTCAGAGTGAATCTTGTTTCTGGTAACCCGGGTGCCAGAGCAGAGATTAGTGCTGGAGTTCCCATGGCTACATCGTTATAACCCCCACATCGACTGGCCGACCTGTTCCATCTCAAACTGGGGATGTCAGTGCGCTCTAAGCTGCCTTAAGGGCGCCCAACCCCCAGTTCCAGTGCCTCCTGCCCTCAGGGCTATTGGGATGTAAAACCTCGTCGCAGGCCTATACCAAGCCGGTTACCACCTCGCACCTTATTCCCCCCCCATACACCCTCCCATGATGACCAAGGGGAGGGGGGGTAACTATAATGAAGTGGGTCACGCGAGGGGCATAGCTGCGCATAAACTGTTCAGAACGGGCAGATCCTCATTCTGCTACCACGTGGAGTTCTGAACAGGCAAAGGCACGGCCATTTATACACGCGGTTGCCAGGCAACACTGCCGTCAGGCAATCAGTTTTTATATACAGTAAGGGTCCTGGTACCTTGGCCACTTTGTGTGATCATTTGGTATTACGTGTGATCGGTAAGGTATCAGGGCCAAAGACCAAGAAAAAGAAAAGAAAAGAAAGACGAGCGCGCTTAAGGGAGGGAGAGAGGCAAAGACCCAGCCTATGTCTCCCTAAAAAGCCGGCAGGAGAGAGAGGGAAAAAAAAGAAAGTGAAAGAGAGAGCGACACGCATCAGTTTACCTCTGTTTATAGTGCAAATCACACAAACTCTTTCTCTATAAATCCTCGGTAAGGGCGAATGCCCTGAGAGGATCTTCAGTTTTTTGTTTCAGTTTCGAGAGCCCCGTCCGTTCTCATGTAGACGGCGGAGCTCTGTTCATTTTGTGTTTTCAGTTTTCTTTATTTCCCTGTAAGTTTCTAATTAATAATCCCACGCCATCTCCAAACAGGAATGTCTTCCTGTGCGTATCATAAGCACTCTCACTATTCCTATTTCACTGACCCCCTGCGTCAGGGCTCTTATCGTTAAAACATCTCGTGGTGCGGCTCTCCATACCGTGTCACTATAACACAGCTGACTTCATTTTATTGTCACATAACAAGTTTAGACCTCAGATTAAAACACAGGCTTGTACAGTCTGCATTATGCATGATGGGTGTATGCACCAATATCTCAGGAATAGGGTAGATTTGAACTCATCAGACCTTTTTCCAATCTTTAAGCACCCTAGAAAACTGAAGCCTTTTTTTGTGATTGTGTTTTATAAGTGGTTTTCTTATGTGTTTGGAAATACTCTTACTTTCACTATTAAACATTGCTTTGGTTTTTACTGCTGTTTTTTTTACCCTGCAACTTCACAAAGTTTGACGTTTCAAGCACGCTCCTTCCAGGTATGGATAATGTGTTGAAGTGCTCTTAACCCAGTTCCAGTAATAGAAAATCTCCTTAGTTGTTTTCTATGCCTGATTTGACCTTTCTGAAATGGCAATCTTCATAATTAGTCTATATTAACTTTTGTCCTCCTGGGGCCCTTTCACTTCTTTACTGACCTGGATGCCCTAACGGGGCCCATCATATGGTTCATTTGAATTTCCATTTGCTGTTTTGTTATTATGCTGTCATCATAAACTATTCAGAATAAGGACCTGATGAATGGTTTTAGTTAGACGTCAGCATGGCTACTGCATAACAGTCTTAAGAGTTCCTTTCCTCATTTTCCCCTATATACACTTTCTCAAGTACATTTCTCAGAATTTCCGGTTTAAGTTTCCCATTTTCACAGAGTTCTAAACACCCCTCATGCCTGTCAGTGATTTTTCTTAGTGAGCTTTTCTGGCCTATATTTTATGTCATCTAAAATGTTAAACACAGCTTGTGTGTGTCTAAGCATGTGTGTAAGTGGGTGCACATTGTCCTATGTTTTTTTCCCCCATCCAATTGGTAAATTTATCCAGAATTGTGCAAGGACATTTGAATGTTTTTGTATGGCTACTTATGTTCAAACAAGTGTGTGTACCAAGTTTGTCTGTGCTGCTTAGAAACCAACTCGTTCTCATCTCCCATCTATGGCAAAGGAACAGAAAGGGTTCTGCCTCCTTCAGACCAAACAACACACACACACACACACACACCTTCCATGAGGGAGGTGTTAAGTGAGTAATCCCTCAGTCATTACTCTTTGTTACTGCTGGTAATAAATATTTAAACTTGATTGCAAACTAGCTTCCATCAAGTCTCCTAGCCTTAACCTTTAGGTGTAAAAAATATAAACCCTGGCCTCTCAAAAGTGCTTAGTTAACGTCATGGGAAATATTTGTAATATATGATAATTGATGAGGTTGGGGTAGATGAAGTCAGAAGACGTGTGTTAAAATAAATCCACAAAAACATAGGAACTATGTGGGTACATCTGACATCCTGCACACAAGGGAAACAGCTGTAAAACTGATGCAAACAAAGGATATACTGTACAGTACAGTATATCATTAATACTACCTTTCATTCAATGCATAATATAATTTTGCTTTTTATAGATGTATCATTACTGTGCTAAGACTGGATGCATTTTGGCACTGTGATATGATCAGCTTGTTCTATTTTTTCTTTTTTCTTTTCAAAAGTGCAGAGACACTAGAATTTTGTATATGCATTCATAAAAGATGTGGGCTGGTGCATTTCAGATTAGGAATGCATTGCTGATGGCCTCAGATGTACCCACCAGCATAGTCTCAATATGTGCATTGTGAGACGACAGAAAAGCCTGATCCCATATCTCTGGCAATGACTGTGAGAATTTTTTCCCCCCAACTAGCAAGCTGTGCTACAAAGAACAGATAACACCCCAGCTGTCTCCAGATGTGAGCTAACCATATTAAAATTCGTACTATATTGAACAATGACTTCATCCATGTGGTGACGGTTCCCTCTCTGTACAAGTTGGGTTCCCCGTGTTTCCTCCTATTGTCCCAGTTCATTTAGCTTAACTGTTCCACTTGGCTCGACTTTAGAGATTCCATTCCATTTTCTTTAAGACAATGGTGTTTGAGCCATAGAATTTTAGAATTCAGGATTGCCTAATATAGCAAACTTATGTTTCCTGCATAAAGGATGTTAGATATACTATAGCAGAACATAAGGAGCAGCATGGATACTTCACTGTACAGAGGGTTTTACACATGTAACTTACCATCAGTACAACTAAAGACTTATGAGATTTGCACACTCACACCCTTACATATGTCATGCTGGCTTTGACTTACTGTAGTTGTGGTACACATAATTCAACATACCCAATCCACTAGTGCCATTTCTCAGCATGGACTCTCATTACAGATGTTTAACTTTCCAAATTAGTAGCATTAATAGCAAGTTTTTCCAAGCACTATAATTTTTAACTCCTTCCCTGATTATTTGACATACTTTATTGGTCAATATAATGCAAATTGGGTAATAAAATGCTGTAGTTACTATGTGTGGGCTAATTAGCCTGATTTTATGAAGCAAAACCTATCCAAGCCCCTCCCCATTTGACAGCCAAATAAGTAAACATGAGCTATTCAACTCCATAGTTCAATATTATAGTTTCTAGGTTATCACTATTTAAAATGCTTTTCATAGCGAATTGTTTGTTATCTGAAAGTATTTATAGGAGAATGTCATGAGCTGCAGTAGCTCCAGAAGACATTTAACAAATGATCCCATGCCCTGTTTGTGCACACCTTAAATATTAGATTTTTGGACATTATGGTTGGTGTTACGCTTCAAGAGACTCTGTCAAATTTTTATCTTTGTCTTTAAACTGAACTATAAGGAGGCCAATCTGGAATCTGACATTTCTTTGGAATTTTCACTTATAGACATGTTTAAAAATACATATATTTCGATTTGAAAAGAAACAAATATTACTCATAATAAAGGCAACAAATTTTCAATGAAGTTCATTCATTTTGTCATAAAAGTATGGGTTTATATTTACATCTGGGTATATACCATAACAGGACAGTGGTGTAGTGGTTAGCACTATCGCCTAGCACCTCCAGGGCTGGGGTTCGATTTCCGGTCAGGCTCGATTCTCGTCTCTGTGTGCATGAGTGAATGAGTGTGAGTGTGTGTGCCCTGCGAATGATTGGCACCCTGTCCAGGGTGTACCCCGCATCATGCCCTAAGGCTCCAGGACCTCCGCGACCCTGAATACAGGATAAAGCGGTATAGGTGATGAGTGAGTGAGAGTGAGTGAGTGAGTGAGTGAGTATATCCTATAAGAATAATAATGCTTCATTGTTACTGTTTGTATTTAAAAATGCTTCGTAGTTAAATAGATGTTCATAAGTTCAAAAGTCTATGTAGGACTTATAAGTCTGACTATCCAGCAGCTTCATGCTGTTATATTTCTTCCTGTAATGGCAGTTTGGTGTCTTGCATGTCTTTTAGTTGCAATATAGACAGCAGCAGTATAGACAAATATGCAGTGTCTTAGTGTTGTGTAATATTACCATAAGCCATGAGAACTCTCCAAGTCCCTAATCCTATGTAGAAGAGATCGGCAATTTTTTTAGTTATTCTTAATTACTGTTGTGATGATAGGTAGGTGTACTTCGCCAAATCCAAATCACTCACAGATGTCAACTTGGTTGAAATGTGGCAGCTATCATAAAAAATGTTAAAAAATTATCGTCAAAGTATCCTGTAATCTCTCGTGCTAGTAAATGAGTTTTGTTGTTATCCTGGGAAATGTTACTCCCATTATGATAGACGTGTTTCATTTTAGAATGATACAGATCATTCAGAAGAACATTGTTTTGATTTGCAGGTAGCCTTTCCATTAAGGGGATACATACTGTAAAGCCAAACTACACCACCAAAATGCTACTGGCAAAACACCTACTTTTTTTCTATAATTTGTCACCTGTCTGTGGACATTTTAAGGTAAAGAAAACCATGTCCATAGAGCAGAAGAGATATTCAGGGAGACACAGAGAAAGAGAAAAGGTGACAAATAACTTCTGCTTGGCGGAAAGGGGTGTCTTTAAGCTGTTTGACAAACACATTACATTCTTTCTGATTAAGAGTAAGACACTTTAACTCAGCATTTCCTGGCATCTCATTAAGCTGTAATGGTATTGTTTAGAACGTTTTGACAAATGTTTAAATTGAATTTAAATAGTTTACAAAACTTCCTGTCAAACAGGCTGCATAGTGGTGTAGTGATTAGCACTGTAGCCTCACATTATCCAGACTTGAGGGTTCGAGTCCCGTCTTTGGGTCCATGTGAGTTGGCATGTTATCTCCGTGCTTGGCGGGTTTCCTCTGGGTAGACCAGTATACCTCCACTGTCCAAAGACATGCAGATTAGGGTAATTAGCGTTTGTCAATAACACGTCCTGGGAATGCACTGGCCAGTGGTGGCTACTGGTGTATAGCGTTCCAGGCTATATCCCGCCTTGTGTCCCCTGAGGCCACCTGCAACCCTATAGGATAAGCGGTATAGTGAATGAGTGAGTGATTGGGTGAATTTCCTATTAATAATATTTGGGTATCATGTCCACTGTCCACACATCACTAATCTGTATTGGATGTCTAGGAAAATCAGATGAGAATCCTCGATTGCCTTATAATCAGTCTGTTTAGAATGTCCCAAATTTTTCACACGTTAGGCCAATTATTACCATCCTGGGAGACATTACTAAACAGCGATTTCACACATCAGTTTGATTCATGAGTTCCTTGCAGGGTCCAACAAGCAGATGTGCTGGCTGTAGGGGCTGGTTTCACCTAAATGCTGCCCTATTACACTGTAGCTATTCAAACTGATCCATCACAAGTTCCTTGTTGAGCAATCACACACTGGTTAATGAATGGAGAAATGTCCATTACCAAAGATAACGATTTATGGCCCAGAATGAATGAGATTTTAGAAACAAATGTTGATATGACAGTATTATGTAAACTATAGGAAAGTAAAGTATTCGTGAATTACTGTATTTAGTTGGGCACAAATAGATCATTTGGATTAGTCGAGGATTTCTTTAAGCTTGTATGTGGGTTATTGTAAAATAAATATATAGTGTAAGTTGGTCAATGTTTTTCATAGTTTGGTTCTGTACACTAGTGAAGTATTATATATGAGGTATAAGACCATGAGGTATAATTTACAGTATATGTACTTTATACTGTATGTATTTAATTAGAAAATATAATCTTTAATTCAAGACCATTGGTGAATTGTGTAGGACGAATCGTACGAATGGACATAGACAGACATATAGAGTCAGATAATGTTTAAGTTCAGATTGATGAATCCTCCAGTTAGAAAAACTGAGCTTATTTTGGATTCATAACATTTTTTTCTCAACACAGTTACCTAGCCAAGTAATTGTTTGTGAGAGATATGACATGAAACATCTTCTTGTTTCATAAACGAATTGATCGAAATGATGATAGTATATCTGTATAATAAGCTATTTCCCTTAACTGTTGATTTTAGCAGATATCTGTTATCAGTCTTTCATAGCTGTCCTGTGTTGTATGATATCAGCATGTTGTCTTACAGTATATAGATATCAGCATGCTGTCTTATATAGATGCAGTCTGAGTTGAGTTGAAGGTTACACTGCTAGAAAAACGGCCATGCCACCTATAGGTACATACTGTACTGTACATCTACCTACTATGTACTTTTAAAACTGTTAACACGGAGATCACACATGGAAGAAGAGCTTTAATGTTAGAATATACTGAAGTTTTGTGAGTCACAGCATGAAATACTACAGTACTGCATACTGCAGGTTGCTTGTATGTTGAAGTTTTGAGATTTTCTTACCTGAAAACCTGCTTCAGATTAGTGGAAAAAAACTGAAAAGTTTCTGATTCACACCCCCCCCCCCCTCCCATTTTGATCCTTACTTTTATTATCACTTCTTTAAAAATTTTTTTTTCCTGTATAGGCACAGTTGTTTATCGTGAGACAGGACTGAATGTTTAAAACGTCCTCCAAAACGTTAGTTTATGTCCCCGTGGCTTCATGTTATTGCTCAAACTCACGACAATGTCCTAACAGCACGCGATGCACATACATCCAAGCTCTTTTTTTAATTTTCCCCATCTATAGAAATGGTATTGGGACCATATTGAGATAATTATCTTTAGATCGTTCTTGTATGGTTCGTGTTTTTTTTCTGCTCATAACATATTTGGGTTTGTGGAAATGCAAGACTGACATAGGAAGAAAAATAAGATGCATGTGTCAGTGTGTATGTGATCCTGATCTGAGATAATGTTGGGAGTGTGAGATTGGAAGATGGCCATTTTAACAGTACTGACGTGATAAAAGGATAAATAAATATGTGAGATAAGACTCTACACACATGTTAGGGTTTATGAGGATTGCAGGGCAACTACGTTACCTCTTAGCCATGCAGTGAACATTAAGGAACACCATCATAGATCTAACCAAAAAGTGTGAATGGTGAGACATGTACTGTAGTGGTGAGAGAATTGGCATTAATGTAATGTATACTATTTACTATGTGTATTAGATTGTTTAGAGGTATCTATGCTAAACTCAAGCAAGGCAAAATCTGATGAACAGTCCTTGAAATGACAGTCCTTTAACTCCATGCCTGGACAGGCACTGATGGTCAGAATATCCTGACCCAGAGGCAGTGCTGAGATAGTTCTGGAAGACCATCGGTTCTCATGGTCGTGCACAGCACCCACACACTGATCCAATTACCCAAAACACAAAAGGAGGAGGTGGGGTTGTGAGGGCAGGAGTGGGTTGAATCCCAGGCCTGTTTTCTCACTGCAAATGTTTGGCAAAGTGCCTCACGTGCAAGCAAAAGAATGACTGCCTCTGAGGGAAAGCAAGATGTAGGGAAGAAGCAAAAGTTATGTGCATCTTCATTCCCAGGATAGCCTGCCAAGACACTGTTGAGGATTATGCAGGAAGTGATGAAGCAATGAACATTTGGTCTTGCTGGCTCTAAAACTTGTTTATTAGGGAGTTAACGCCAGCACGCAGACATTTTCAAGTAAAGTCAAATGTGCCTTGTTTTTATTCCTCCAAATAACTTCAATCCACTCAAACATAAAATTGTTTCTTCAGGAAGATGCTGTGACACAATACAGTACACGGGACGTCATAAAACAAAATATACAATAGATACACAGGACTTGCTAACTAGACACAACAACAGAACCGCACATGAAAGAAACCAATGCAACTATTCTCTGTAAATTATAGACTCCAGTCATGTGAAGGAAAATGAGGAAAACTGTCGCAGTAACAGCAGGATGGAAAAGCATGTAATAGCAAGATTGTTAGTACAAAAGTTCCTCACACTTACATTGCAGTCAGAGATTTTTTTCACATACCTTTTCATATATTTTCATATATTTATTTTTTTTTAATATCCAAGAAATGTTTATTCCCATATTTCCAGTAATTACTGGACTTATAAATATACTATGTGACGTATAAAGTTTGCAGTGTGTATTTAAAAAACAAAACAAAACAAAAAAAGCACTTGTATTACATTATGTGCACTTTCTGCCACCTAGTGGTGGACCTTAATAACAAAACTTTTTTTTCCCTTTTTTTTTTCTTTACCCCCCAGGGATGTTCAGGTTCATCATGTGGGAAGTGTGACTGCAGTGGTGTAAAGGGGGCGAAGGTGTGTACATCTCAATGTTTCAAGTCTTACTCTCCAGTGCATTGTTTTTTCTTTCTCCCTCATAATCATTGATAATGTGTATCATTTGAGTTAAAAGGGATATGTAAGGGTGATGTAAACACACAAGTGTATAGTTTTAAAGTTGTTTAGATAGTACAGCATGTGAAATGTAAATTTATTGTTTTATTTGTTTGTTTTCCCAGCATACAGTACGCTAAAATCCCAGTCTTAAAGCATCTACCGCATGATACATTGTGTGATAATTGCCAATGATGACACGATAAATAATAATATGCATATTTGTAAAAAATTAAAATTAAAAAAAGAGAGAGAGGATGTATATGTACATTGCAATTTACCTCTTTAATCTGCCTGTTCTTTTATTTAAGCTTTTAACCTTTTTACAATACCACCATATGTATGAAATATTTTATTTTTTAGAAAGGTTTGTTAATATAGTGCAAAATATTTTCATACTTTTCATTTTTTTTTATTATTACGTTTAACAATGCATGGTTATAAAAATAATTTTATGATACGTAGCATGTACACATGTAATTTACAGTACCTAAACAGAGTTGCCTTGGAAACAAAACAAAACAAAAAAAGGAAACACCTTAGACTCCTTATATAAAAGGGAATGGAAGTTTGAAAGGAAAACTCTGTTGCTCCATCTAATAATAAAATCTGATAAAACAACAGAAAAAAATCTGACTTGGTATTCTACATAGAAAACATAACTTCTGAAATGTTGCACATGTCCCAATTTAGTACACTCTCCTATGAATTACATTTAGGCTTTATATACATACACTCTAGTATGTCACACAAATGATAATCTTTTTCATTGATCTTTTCTTGGAACAGGGTGAGAGGGGTTTACCTGGCTTACAAGGCAACATGGGATTTCCTGGTGTGCAAGGTCATGAGGGCCCCCAAGGGCCAATGGGACCAAAGGTATGCAATAACCAAAGCTCAGATAAATCACACAAATCATTTATGCAGCCTAATGCATGACAGTGTACAAAATGCTGTGTTATTTATATTAATTTATATTAAACTATAGTGCCTGGAATAGTAATGTAGCATTATTCTTAACATAAATAACCAGAGGCTTTTAACCTGAGAATGCTTTCCAGTACTAGGAAAAAAACTAATTGTAACTTAACTTCTGTGTTCTTATAGGGAGATTTTGGTGAGCCAGGGGCTCATGGAATGAAAGGAATAAGGGTAAGTGATATTTCTTTTGGCACACTTACTGCATTTTCTTTTTTAGATTTGTATAGGAATTTCAGATAAATTGACCTTCATACTGTATACAATTGCGGTTAAAGACACTAAATTATAATCCACGTTGAAATTAAACAGTGGAAGAGGAACTAATTTTAATTATGAACTCGAATATAATAAATTTTAATTCATCCCACTATTTATGAAAAATAAAAAATACAGACAATATCACTATATGATAGATTGGAGTGTAAAACAGAATTACAGAAACCTACAGTATCTACTGTATTATTGTCACTTTTGATCATAGGAGAATAGTCACAGTTACTTTAAAATTAATTTTCTTCTTTAATGGTATATTGTCTATTCCCAGGTATATATTTGTTGCTTTTTTCATATATTTAAGGACACTGACACTCAATCATAGCTCAGCTCCCTAAATTTAACTCTCAGATTTTCAATACATAATGAAGCAAGAAGTAATATAAGAACACATGTAATATTTAATGTGCTACTTAGCATAACTATATGTAGCAGTCGTAACAATAATATTCATAGGTAAAATGTCCATATGTTGATGTTTGGCTCAATATATTGAGTAGAATTTGTAATATACTGTATCACAATGTATTTTAATCATGTTAAGGGATCTTTATATGAGATCCTAAAATGAAGCCATGCTCTTTCATCTAATTTCTTTTTTTAGTGTAAATGATCTTATTTATATTTGTTTATTTAAGTAATGATGAATAGTGAAAAAAAAAACATGTAATGCCTTTAATAATGCTATCAATGTCTTCGTTTTAGGGCCCTCCTGGTTTACCTGGTATTCCGGGAATTCCTGGGCACCCGGTAAGTTCTGCAATTTTACACTGCTTATCAACTGAGTATTTCTCCCAGACATTGATAGATGACTCCCCAGTTGCACTGCATTATAAATTAATTTTCATGATTCAGTACTACATTTTGTCTGGTAAACATCTGAATGTTGCTCGAATCTAGCTAAATAACAACTTTGATTGACGTTTTAGATGTCTTTAATTATAACACATGAGCTTTGACATCATTACCAATTGCTCCTTTATACTTAGTACATGCTACCATGGATGTTTTCTACTTGATTTCAACTAGCCATTATAACGTTTATGATAATTTAGCAACTTTAACATCAAAATTATATCAGATAGAATTAAGTTGCGGAGTCATCAAATATAAACCTAAATGTAGTCCTCTATGCTCAATTACATGAAAGGCACCAATCTGATTTTCAGTATACTGTAGGCACATTAGTACACGAGTACCTGCTGACCTGATCTCAGAATAAATTCTGCATTCTGTAACATCAGGCACAGCAGATGGCAGCATAATAAATATCCTCAGTGAGTCTACTATAGGCCTTTTAAAAAAAATCCTAAATGGTTTTGATCCATTATTTACTTTTGTATTTCTTTCTATATTGTAAAATTATGCTGAAGGTATCCAAAAATATGCAGTAATGTCCATATTATTGATATTAATTTTATTAAGTGTAATACATTAACTGATTGTGAAACAAAACATAACTGTGGTAGGTGGATTTATAGTATTTTGGCAAAAAAAAAAATCCCACTGATATGACCACAACAATTTTAACATAATATTTTGCCATTTGTGCATTACTTTTTGTAAATCACCATACTGGCAGTGGTTCTCCCTGTTTATTTTACGTAGTTTTTATGGACTAAAATGTTCCTGCAAACTAGATCCTGTCAGGGCCACTCATGTTTAGAACAAATGTTAAAGTTATGTGACATTATCGAGCAGTGCAACGACCACTCACCATAGAATTATTTATATTATTATTTATTCGTTTCAGTATTATAGGTAGGTATATGTATTATCAGCATCTTCACAATGCTTTATCATAGCAGCTGGTGCTCTGTGGTGAACACAGCTGAATCAACAACTTTATATATATTGAATATAGCAACATAAACCAACACAATATCCAAAATTATTTGTACAATGTATGTAGAGATTAATTGTATATGTAATATTAAGATAATCTAGAAATATATATATAAATCTACAATTTTATATGTGTGTGTTTGTGTGCAGATAATAGGGAAAAAAAGCACAGTATAATATCTTTGTGAGATGTATTACAAGTCAAAGGTCAATCAGGGTTTAACTTGATTTGCAGTGAAAACGATCAATAAACCCCCATTCTCATATATTACCTGTTTAAAGTTAAAGTTAAGCCTTTATTTGTCACATATACATATACAGCACAGTGAAATTCCTTCTTCGCATATCCCAGTATAACTGGGGTCAGAGCGCAAGGTCAGCAATGATACAGCGCCCCTGGAGCCGTTAGGGTTAAGGGCCTTGCTCAAGGGCCCAACAGTGGCAACCTGGTGGAGCTGGGGATTGAACCGCTGATCTTCCGGTCGGTAACTCAGTGCCTTAGCCCTCTGAGCCACCACTGCCCCAAAAAACAGCATCACCCGGGGATCAAACCCGGATCTCCGAATGATAGGGCGAGCACTTTACCCCACTGTGCCACTCGGAAGCTGTAACTCGTAACAACTTTTTGATGTAACTTGATTGTGTCTGACATTTCCACTGCAGGGTATTCCAGGTCAAGATGGCCCGCAGGGACTGCAGGGTATCCCAGGCTGCAACGGAACAAAGGCAAACACTACAAATTTATCTCTTTGTTACTTTTAAAAGAGAATATGTGTTTCGCATCGAGAATTTCATCAAATCTTATGAAAATCTGTGTATTTGACCACAGTTCGACAAGTTCAAACTTAAAGTTGATGGAAGCGTTTTTATATTGCAGGGGGACCGAGGTAGAGATGGAATTCCAGGCATACCAGGATTGCAAGGACCACCAGTAAGGAACAGACAACTTATATTTAATATGGATTCTGTAATTATCTGAATTATTTCCCCAATTCAGCTGCATCCGGTTGTTTAATTGATTACATCTTCCTTTTTTTCTTTCTTTTTTTTTTTTTTTTTAAGGGTTTTCCTGGTGATCCAGGAGCAAAGGTAGGTAAAAGAGGCTTGATGTTGATTAAATGTTTAGACTTTTTTAATTGTAATGTCTGATGCTTTTATCTCTTAAAAACCTTTCAATGAGTATATAGTGTAAACCAGCCATTAACCTTGTGCCTTTCTATCACAGGGTGACCCAGGTGGTTTTATTGGTGGGTTTATTCCTCAGAAAGGAGATAAAGGTTTTCCAGGAACTCCAGGATTGCCAGTAAGTATGACTTTCATGCAGTTTTATATGTTCTTATGCTTTATATCCCTTCTGAATATATATCTGCATAAGTGGTCATAACAGGATAGTATTGAAATGTCTTGCCTCTTTTCTAAGGGACAGGCAGGAAACCCTGGACTACCAGGACCAGTTGGTCCACAAGGACTAGATGGGCTTCGAGTGAGTGACTGCATAATGAGTGACAACACATGCTTCTAAAGACATATAAAGCTTTATTTTTATAATAGTGTGTGCTCCAGTGAATCAATGCCTAATTAAAATTCTTATCAGTTCAAAACGTCATCAAATGACAACATGTTTTCTGGCCCCCTTTTCAGGGACCTCCAGGTGAACCCGGAACTCCTGGCCCTCCTGTAGGTTTTAATTTGAATGTTCATTTGTTAACAAATAGTATGTACCGTAGATAAAATTAAACTCATGTGTCACTGTTTCATTTATATTGCAGGGAGATAAACTTACTTTTGTTGGTCCAAAAGGTGAAAAGGTGAGTAAGAACACACACACATTTACCTGCTCTTCATGACACTAAAGTAAATACCACTTAGACCCGTCAACATATCAACATATCTATGGACATATTAACATACATATACATTTCTGGTCAAGGATGATACACTTATATTGTTCATTTTCTTACTATCAATTACTGACTACCCAGAATAGGTTCTTTTTGACCTCACCCAAATTTCCCTTTACAATTAGTCACTAAACTAAATTTTGAACTACTTCAACAGTCAGTCAGTCAGTCATCTTCTATACCACTTTATCCTGTATTCAGGATCGCGGGGACCTGGAGCCTATCCCAGGAAACTTAGGGCCAGAGGTGGAAAGAGTAATAAACTTTTGTACTCAAGTACAAGTACTGTTACTTCAGTGAAATTTTACTTAAGTACAAGTAAAGTTACCATTATAAAAATC
>JAQMYK010000035.1:13546916-13560567 GCA_030014345.1 Clarias buthupogon | reverse complement strand
CACACACACACACACACACACACACACACACACACACACACACACACACACACACACACAAATCCTCGGAGGTAAACACCATTTAAAGAAGAGTGGATAAGCTGGGGCGGCACAGAGTCTTAGTGGTTAGCATTGTCGCCTTGCACCTCCAGGATCCGGGTTCGATTCCGCCTCGCGTGTGTGTGCATGTAGTTTGCATGTTCTCCCCGTGCTTGGTGGGTTTCCTCCAGGTACTCCGGAGCCCAAAGACATGCAGATTAGTCTAATTGCCATTCCTAAATTGCCTGTAGTGTGTATGTGCCCCATGGCAAGCCCTGATGTATTGGACCTGGAGCGACTCTGTATACAGAATAAAGCGATATAGATGGTGAAGTGAGGCATAAATAATTTAAGTATCCAAGAAAAGATTTGAGAGAAAACATTTAATTCCACTGTTCCAAAACAAACATCTCAATGTCTGTTGCTTGAAAGACAGTAGACAGGCACTTTTATGCATTTACTGAAGGATAAAAAATAAAAAATAAAAACAGATGGAGAGATAAGAAATTACTTATGAGTAATGGTCTAGTGCTGTCTCACACTTATTCTTACTGTTATCAAGCCCACATGGTACTGTGGAATGATAGTGATGAACTCAAATCTGCCAGACTCAGATCTTAATGAGACCATTTCTCGTGCATACTGTAGACCAGAGCTTTAAATCATGCACAAGTTTCAATAAGATTACTTATATTTGTGAAAACCTGTTGTGGCTAATCGATTCGGAAATGACCTACTTGTTTTAAGTTCTAACCCCTATGAGTACTTAGTTAAGTATGCATCAGTGAAGCCAATAGAGCCCGGATAAAGGTACGTCCTGTACATTCTTGATGATTCAGTAGTTGAAAGCATGTTTATGCTAGAGGGAATCTCCTGTCAGACAGATGAGCAAAGAGATGGTGACATAAAGTTCATAAAGACATTAAGTTATTTTACAGGGTAACAAATAGGAAGCATAGGCGCTAAAACAAAAGCAAGTAAACAAAGTAACAAATTGAACCATATTGACTAATCTTTACAGCTTCCATGGCTAAAAATAAGTCCAAATACATGAGCTAGAATTAATGTACAGCATGCTCCTAAATGTTGGCAACTTACTGATGTCTTGGTCCTTGCTTTACAGCCAAATTACATCAAACACAATTAATATGTTTATTCAAATGAGAAATTGCAGACTTTTTCATATTAATGGAATATCAGTAGTGTGTATGTGCATGACCCACATGAATCACTCTTCAGCAGTTGTGAGACAGCCTCCCTGCAGCACAGGTGGAAAAATGACTAAGGCTATCCTGTTACAGTTAAAGTTGTTTTAATAACTCTAGAACTGTGCACACACGTCAGCTATAATATTTAAACCACCTGCCTAATATTGTGCATGTCCACATTGTGCAAGCAAAACATGTCTGAGTCGCTGAGGTATTGACTACAACACCTCCGAAAGTGTGCTGAAGTATCAGGCAACAATTTGTTACCAGCTGAAGTATTGCACTGTATGTTGACAGGTGGGGCATCCATGGATCTATGGACCTGTTTGTGCAACACAATCTAAAGATGGTTTTCCAGTTTGAGATATGGGGAATCTGGAGGCCGGGTCGCCACCTTGAACTCTTGGTCGTGTTCTTCAAACCATTCCGCAACCATTTTTGCAGTTTGGCAGGGTGCATTTCCCTGTGAAAAAGGTCACTGCTATTAAAGAATACTGTTGCCAAGAAGGGGTGTACTTGGTCTGCAGCGATGTTTTGGTAGGTGGTACATGTCAAAGTATCACCTCATCCACATCAATGCCAGGACTCAAGTTTTCCAAGTAGAACATTTGCCCAGGGAATCACACTGTTTCTGCAAGTTTGCCTTCTTCCCATAGTGCATCTTGGTGCCATTTTTCTTTGATACATATTCACCCAGTCATCCATATGATGTACAAGAAAATGTGATCCATCAGACCAGGCTACCTTTTTCCATTGCACCATTTCTAAGGCTCACTCATCCATTGTAAGCACTCTAATTAGTGGACAGATGGGGTCTGGGGCCATTCTTTGCATTAATATGCCTGATATTATTTAGGTTTTACAGGTTTTATAAATACCATGAATGATGAATAAGAAATTTACTATACTAGAACATCTTAAAAAATTTGAATATGGTTGAAAATTTTCACATATTCTAGATCAGAGGTTCTCAAACTTAATATTCAAAGGTCCAAATCTGATTTCTATACAAGGTCAAATCCCCGGAACGAGGATAAGCATTTTGCTTATTTTACTGCATATCGTACTGTGTATGACTGTGTATGTGACAAATAAAAATGTAAATTTAATCAGACAACTTGTTTATAATTTACAAGTCGTATACAGTACATACAATATGTCCTGCCCCAGTAGGAAAATGACTACAAATGCTTAAACCAAAACAACTTTAACTTTAAAGCAACATATATTTATGTCATAAATATTCATACATATTTATGTCAAAAAAGTTTCAAAATATGTTCCAAGTTAGTGCAAAAGAAATGGCACTGTTTGCCTGTAAATTATTGATTGTGAACATGAATTTTAACATTACAGTTTACAGGTGTAAAGTATAATTTTAGAAGAAATTTTAACTATAAGAGAAAAATCTTTATTGATTTTCTTGACTAATTTTCATGCCTAAACAAACCAAATATATAACACATTTTTTTGAAAGTATGAAAGATTCTTGCATTCCTGATATGAGGTGTGGACTGGGTCTGGACCTATTTGCTATCCAGTAAGAATCCAAACCAGGGTCCTGTTCCAGATTTAGATTTAGATTTATTTTTAAAATACATTTGTTTATCTATCAAGCCAAACCAGGAAACCAGGAAACATCTTTCTACAGATAAGCAGGAAATGTTGAAAAGTTTTCCCACTTACTTTTCCTATACTATTTATTTGTAACTGACAATACATCAGTATTGAAGCGTAATTAAAAGCTCCTAAGCAGCATGTGGCAGAACCATGCGTGCACACTAAGAATCTACAGGAAATACACTGGAAAGTAGCTGCAATATCTGTTCAAGCTTGTAATCATTTAATATGGGGTGGCATTAATATCAAATAATAATGAATAATGGTGCTATAATCCAACTCATTGTGTAATGGTAATGGCACAGGAGGCTTTTTCCCTGAAAACATTTTAGTCTCCATGGAAAGTTTGGTGTGTGTTTTGAAAGGATTAGGAGAGACCTACGGAAAGTGCTGTGACTCTGGGACCAGTTGAAATACGTCTGGCATATCAGCTGACTATTCCTCCATGGAGGTAACATTAGGACAAAGTGAACCTGAGAGAAGAAGGTGCCTAGGAGCAAGTCCAGCATCGTGCGCTGAAACTTAACCAATGAATAACAATAACCCAGTGCTCAGGTCATTGCTATTGCAAGTTGCTTTTTCTTTTGGTTTCTCAGCTTGAACATTGTAATGAAGCTTGTCTCTCTCTCTACAGAGAGAGAGAGAGATTGACACAAAGAGAAAGACAGAGAGAGAGAGAGAGAGAGAGTGAGAGAGAGAGAGAGAGAGAGAGAGAGTGAGAGAGAGAGAGGAGAAATGCTGATGCCATGTTATCTAGCATCCTGTGTTCTCCCCATCACGAATCACAGCCCGGATCACACCTCTGAGACGGGAGTTCATTGAGAATGGGAGTGGGAGCTGGAGAGGAAGAAGGAGCAGCACTATGAACAGAGGCGTACGGATGAATGGGTGAGCAGACGCCCACGGCCGAGCGTGGGGGATTTGAGTGGACGTCACAGGAACAGAGTGTGTGTGGGATGAGAGGAGGAAGAGGAAAGTGGGCGATGAGTGGGCAGTGAGCCATCACAGCTTGCTTTGTATTCCGTCTCACGCTCATCGCTCCTTCTTTCCCTCCACCTGTCTGTGCTCCCATGTTCAGCTAGTCATGCTAAATCTCTTCCTTTTCTTTTCCCATCTTTTTGCCATAAACAGCATGCTTCTACATTTCATTTCTTAAATCTTTCATTTGCTCATAATTTCTGTCACATTTGGGAGTTGAAGTGGACACAATGATGCATGTTCTCTGTCAATGTGGAGCTGATAATGTCTAATCTCTTTTGTATGCTGAAAATCTGCTATCAGATATAAAATGCATGAGGGACTGCGTGCACCTCCTGCTGTTCCACTACCATCAGATGGTTGAGAATCCTTTGCTCAACCAAATGCTTTGGAGTAAAACAAAAAAGCCACACAAGTCTCTCATGTCTCAGCTAACAATTTCGAGGTAGCAGAAAGTTTGCTGAAAATATCAGATTTTTGGTTTGAATAACGTTTAATCTGTCAGGGTTTCCAAGTGTTCCCTGAAACTTTTGAAGATCTGCTGTATGAATATGTTACCTCAAATTGTTGCTCACACAATGTTCTATATCAGATAAATATTAACATTTGGAAACATTATGTTTCTCTATCTAGAAATGCTACAGAAAAGTAAACAATAACATTTCCATATTTTTGCCTAAGATTTTGGTATATTAAATGATTGTTAAAGCAGAGAGTTTTGAGAACATTACAGGAACATTACTTCTGGAACATCTTAGCCTAAACTTATTAGAACCCATACCTTACCTTCACTCACTCTCATTTACTGCTCATCCTGTACAGGGTCACAGGAGGCCTGGACATGGGTATAAGGCAGGGTACACCGTGGTTGGGGTGCCAGTCCATTACAGGGCACACAACCATGTGCACTTACTCACACACACAACAGGCAATTTGGAAATGGAAATCAGCCTAATCTTCATGTCTTTGAACTGCAGGAGGAAAACAGACAACCTGGAGGAAACCCACCAGACACTTGGGAGAACATTCAGACCTTATGTACACAGGGACTAGAGTGACTTAACCCTGGATGTGTGAGGCCACAGTGCTAACCACTAAGGTACCATATACTCCTATGTTTTTTTAGTTAATATTTCACCTTCATCCCATCGCTGGCATCTCAGTATCAAGTCCTCAGTCAAGGCAGTGCACAGTTCAAAGAACAATAACCTGAGAAAGTAAACAAACAGGAGGCAACTCACAGGAGGTGTTGTAATCCCCTGTGTCCCCCATGTGTGTATGTGTATGGTGGTGTAAAGGCACAACCATAGGGCTGAACTTTAGGAGGCAGCTTTCTGAAAAGCTACAGTAGGTGTTGGGATAATGAGTCGTAATACTACTAAGGTGCTAAGGTTAGCTTCTTGTCCTTTCACATAAGGATCAGACTATGGTCTAATGGCTGAGTCCACAAATGACCTCTGACCCACATATGTGAGTAAAGCACCCAGTGGGATAGACTACATAGACTACTAGCATAGACATACAGCTCTAAAGATATGGGGTCATGGAGAGGACAAGCGTTAAGGACTGCCTTAGAGGAAATGAAATGTAAGGCCAAGTTTAGCCTCTTTGTTGTCCTTTCTCTGTGGTCAGCAGTCATGCTAAAGATTACTGCTTTTATTTTTTAGATAATAGATTATAGTAATAATGAAGATATTGTAAATGGGATGTTTCTTCCTCAGATTTACCCACTGTACACACAGTACATGATTTTCCAAATTTTTAAGATATTTTTTCTAAAGGATTATGCTGAACCCCCTCCCCCTCCCCAAAGAAAGCAGATGAACACAGTAAAAGTTAATGCTGATATAATAATAATAATGAGCATAATAATCATAATAATAATTATTATTATTTGGGAATGCCAATTAGCCTAAATATCATGTTTTTGGACTGTGGAAGGAAACTTTAGTACCTGGAGGAAACCCACCAAACACGAGGAGAACATGCAAACTCCATGCACACAGAGTCGGGAATCGAACCCGGAACTTGGAGGTGTAAGGTGACAGTGCTAATCACTAAGCCACCATGCCATAATAATAATAATAATAATAATAATAAACATGCGCATATACTTCTTTAACAACTGGCCGAGTTATTATACACGATTGTTTTTATGTACAAAATCAGACAGTATAGCAAAATCATCACCTTGTGACATCATAGGGTAGCATAGATGTTTATCTCTGTTCATTCTCACTTATCTGAGGGATCAAGTTGTCTGGTATTTCTCTGTTTCATTCATAAATCATCCTTACTTTTTACATTTTAATTTTCTTTCCAGTTCCTTATGTTCTGTATAGCAAGCGCAGCTTTCTTCGAAGCTAGTAAAAATCACTTCAAGGATCATAAGACTTCCTGGCAGTGTACCAGTGTACCTGCCAGACAATAACAGACAGCACTTGCAGTACTGATACGATTTCTTTTTTTAAGTATTTTTTTGAATGACACTTAATAGAAGAAACATTGAATATTTTAAAAGGAAGCACCTACAATGTAACTAATTTGGTGACCTCAATGACCTGTCCAAGCACTAGTGACAGGTTGTGCAGTGTGTTCCTAGCTGTTTGAACGGAACAGACCGGTCCTCTTATCTGCGTTAACAAATCCAGCCATGTACTGCCCTTCACAGATCCCACTGCTTGGAGTTCTGCCTGGAACATATCTATACATATTATGTCTCCAGGCATACTGTAGGCATTATGTCAGTAGGGGTGAGGAGCAACTGTGTCAGAATCGTATGAGATATAGGCCAAGTCTTTTTGTTCTTGCTGGAACAATGCAGCCAGTGAATCTCTGCCTTTCCCACAATAAAGGGGAAAGTAAGGAACTGGTAGTGGTATTGTAATATACACCACACTGCTGATTTAACAGCAAGAGTCAGACAAATGAAGTCAGCAAATGTCTATAATGTCTAGTTAGTATAAGATTTTATGCTGTTTTACCCGCTGTGTGTTGAATGATAAAAGAACCGTGTATGAGCGGAACCTCATTTTAATTCCCCTATACTGCATTTAACTACCCCAACCCCCAACACTTTAGCAAAAAATGCAAAAATAAAGAAACTCCTTCTATCTGTCTGTCACTTAAACCATTTAATAGGCTTTGGTGCTTTAATTGGTCTTCTGATGCACCTATTCTTAATTAAAAAATACATGTGGGGATGATATTGGCTTAATTAGCATTTATACAGGGGGAACTGTCTGTTACAGATTCAGAGACAGTCTTGAATTAATCTTCACACACACCCTCCCTCCCCCCTCATAGTGTAGTAAAAAAAAAAAGGGGGGATTTCTTATCTGTGAGTATTCTCAGTAAGGGGCAAACCTAGACTAAGTGAAAATCAAACACACACATACAGTACGCACACATGCACACACACAATCAGTGTTTATCTCTTGACAGGTTGTGTGGTTGGTGAGGGATTGTAGCTCTAGCTCAGCATATCTAGTGGACATTAGTATTGGTCATGCATGTGTGTGTGTGTATTTATGGGGGGTTGTATGCATACTTATGCTGAATTAGCACAGTGATCTGCTGCTTCACACTAACGGCCTCAATCTGTAAAGATTAATCAAGTCTACTTTATCTAACTCTTTGTACTATATGTAAGGTTTTGCTGGTTTTCATGCTAAATTATGCCAGTTAATATCAGCAGTGGGTGTATGCATGAAGTGATATGGTAATGCCCCAGGTTTAGTAATCACTCTGTCTGGGTACTAACTCACACAAGCTGCCATGTCATCACTCAACTTCAACCAAGCGCTCCTGCTTCATTACAGAAACGGTTCTCTTTAAGGCAGCCCCATTACGCAGAGCGACACACACGCATGGCCTACTGATTAACACTTATAACCCTGTCTGAATCACACTGCTCCACACACTAACTACATTCCAACACCGCTCAGGACTTACTTTAATGCAGTGAATAGTGCGGATTAAAATAATGCGATGTAAAACACTTCGCTTTTGGGTGTTGTTAATATTATCTAGGCATTCACTTATTGATATGGTGCAATCCATCAAGCTGTTCACAAACACAACCAACAATTAAATCAGCCTTACACTCTTGTCTGTGCACAATGAACAATTTGACAGCCTGTTTTTTTTGCGATATAAAGGGAGAAAAAAAAAACATAAAAAAACACACTTGATGTCAGACGGCTAGGTTAAATTGCAAATGCGATCATTTCGGTAGTGAACCAGTCCTTCAGCTTTTCAGTCCTTTATCTCTTCACTCCTCCACCTCTGTCATCCAGCGTAACACCTTGCCAAGTTCTGACCTTGAACTAAAGCAAAACAGAATAGAAAATATCAACCAAGGTGGTGGTGGTGGCGGGGGGTAGTTGAAAAATAGTTGACAGCAAGAAGACAAAGGTGCTCTGTGAGCAAGAGAGGGACTGAGTATATCTAACATGATCCTGCGCTCCTCAAACCTCTCTCTCTCTAAATGCTTGAGTCAGGGATATAGGCACACAATTTATTAGCGAGCTTAAGGCCCATTATTTCTAATTGTGGGTGATATTGAGCCAGAGAGACAAATCCAATAAGGCTGCAGATGCTAACGGTATGCAGAGGGATTATCTCCATAGCTTTATAACCATTAGCAGTGTTTCTGTAGCTGAGCGTCTACTGGGGAAACGCCCCGGACGCAATAATTAGCGCTTAAAACCTGGATGTTCAAGAATCCGTGTCACCGTGGCACTGCAGGGTATATATTCATGTTTCATATAAAAATGTGGAGCCATGAATTAGGACAGTCCCTTTTTCTTGACAGAATAGGTCTTCTGAATTGACTTATGTGTAAGTGTGTTATTATCTGTGCTTAGAGGGTTTCAATGTCTCATGAAGACCTAGTCAGAATGTTTAAACAGATGATCAATCCAAATAGTAATTTGAACCTTGATGATCTACAGTACGTACATATGACAAAAAGGATTGTTATAACTGTATCCTATTCATTTCATTGTGTATTATTTTGGAAGTGCTTATGTAGCCATATTTCAAGATACGTTGAATGTGTTCAAGGAAAATCACATGATTTGTTACACAAGGTTAGTGCCCTAATTATGAGTTCATAAATAAATAAATAAATAAATACTCTCACTGCTTTTTGGGTGGGGATGACATCTAACCATTAACCTTTGCTGTATTCAATTTATTTAAAAAATGGGTTCAACAAAAGTCAGACTAGCATTTGTGTTAAGTTCATGTCAGATAAGTGAGTTTACAAAATTCTGGGTTATAATGCATCTACTAATTTATTTTATAGTATATAAAATAAATTAGTATAATTTATTTAATATACTATAATATATACTTTTATATACTATATATTATAATATGTAATATATATGTTATATTATTTTGTGTGTGTGTGTGTGTGTTTTAATTGAATTGTACTATTTATTGAAATATTTATGTAAAAATGTTTTGGAATACCTTTAAATTGGGCTGGGAATTTTTTCTGAGTTTATTGCATGATCATTCATTCACGGAGGATATGGAGCCTATTCCATGGGTGTGAGACAGGAATACACACTTGATGTGATGCCAGAGGCTCTTCAACTACCACCTGTTCTTTGCATTTAAATGCTCTTTTTCCTTAAATGCTCCCTTGTGTCTAAGTAAAAAGAAGAAAAAAGAAAAAAAATTGGCTTTTTATTACAACGTGAATCATAAATTAGACTGTCTGGTAATGTGCGTCTTTCCAATTCCCAAGTAAACAAGCTTAATCCAGTTTTCTGTCAAATGATGATGGAAATTGTTTTGTTGATATGCACAAACCTGAATGAATTTTCCACGCACTAACGAGTGTGTGTGTGTGTGTGTGTGTGTGTGTTTGTGTTTTGTTTGCAGTCTGGTGGGGGTGTATATACTCATGTGTGTGCACGGGTGTCTAATGCTGCAGGGTGGAATGCTAAGGGCTGGAAGATTCCAAGGTTAGGTCATGAGGTCACGATCATGGCATGTCCCTGTCCTCAAGGCAGAACGTCTGTTTACTACATAAATCAATATACACACAGAAAAAAAACAACGTTTCTCTGTAGAAAATTACATTGTTTTGAAGAGATTATTCATATGCATAAATAATACCATATAAAATTATTAAATAATAAAATAGTTAAATCATTTAGCTTTGATTTGATTTGATTTGATTTGATTATGTGGTGGCCAGTTCATGTGTAAAAATAATTCCTCATGCTCCCAAAACCACTCTTTCACAATCTGAGTCCTGGAATATGCCTGTGTGTATCAGGGAAGAAAAACTCCATTGAGGTGATAACCTGGTTATTCAGTACATTCAGGTCATCAGCTGACTGCATTTTATTGCCACATAACGTTGCTAAGCCTATACCTGACCAACTGAACAACCCCAGATCATAACACTGCATCCAGAGGCTTGTACAGTGGGCACTATGCATGATGCATCGCTTCATGCTCTTCCCTTTTTACCCTGATATGCCTGCCACTCTAGAATCGGGTCATAGGGTCCATAGAATAGGGTTTTCCCATTGTTTTGAAGTCCAGAAGGCTTTTGGTTAATTGAAGCCTTTTGCCATTGACATTTGACGATTCGGCAGTATCCAGATTTTAATAATGATTTGAACAGTTCTTAACCAAATTCCAACTAATTTCAAATTTCCTTAGATGTTTTTTTTTTTTTGCTTGATGTAGGATAATAGGTTGAATTCTTCTTCTTCTTCTTCTTCTTCTTTTTTTTTTTTTTTTTTTAAATATAACAACAATTTTTGTGTCTTGCAAGATGAGTCTGAATCTAATCTCTTTTATGTTCCTGTCTAAACGAAAGATCAGATCATAAGACTAATCAATCTGGTTTAGATACCAGCTTGTGATTATTTGATCAAATTCCAATTGGGATTTTCATTTAAATAGTATATGGGAATTAAAGACTGCTGGTAAATGTCGTTTTTTGTTTGTTTATTTATTATGTTCATAATTAATGGCTCAGATGAAGTGCTTGTAAGACTTGTAAGAGGCATCACACATGTCATTTCTATCAGTTTTTATACTTGCTAGTGGGGATCATCTTAGGTAAAACCCACAGTATTTTAGGCACTGAAGGGCTGACTGACAATCCTGTAGTAGACCAACCTATCTGAGAAATGGGGGCCAAACAGTCAGTCTGTCATCTGGTCACAAAAAGTTAAAGGACTAAAACTTACAGTAATTAAAATAAAATGGAATCCTTTCCATTGTGAGACCATGAGACAAACAGAGCTTGCTCTTCGTCTTGGTGGTGATAGCAAAAATACAGACAAAATTTTGCAATTCTTTTTTGCTTTCAAAGCATCTGAAACATTTAAAAGTATTAAAAGCATTTAAAAGAATTAAAAGCATTTCAATGTTTGCAAAGTTTAAGTGATTATACCGTACACCTATACAAATCAAACACCTAAATATATAGTGTATTTATTTAAAAATATACAGTAATATTGGAAATGGAAATACTGTATACTGTACAGTAGCAATATTGCTATACTGTACATGATTACAGTGGCATGATAATGCCAGTGGCCAGAGATATGTGTGGTAGTCGAAGACATGTAATTACTGTACATGTAATGACTACTGGATGGGCTGGACTCAAACTCACTCAGTCTGAATAAATAAAGGCTGTAAATTATGTCTTACATGAAATACATTTTATATTATATTAAAAATATCTTTATACATAGTAGATGGCAAAGTGTCTTAGTGGTTAGCACTGTCGCCTTGTACCTCCAGGGTCTGGTCCCATGCTTGGTGGGTTTCCTCTGGGTAATCCGGTTTCATTCCACAGTTCAAAGACATACAGATAAGGTTAGTAATTGTCTGTAGTGTGTGAATGAGCACGAGTGTGTGTGTGTGTGCATGTGTGTGCCCTACGATAGATTGGCACCCCGTCCATGGTGTACCCCAACTCATGCCCTAAGTCTCTGCCAACATCCTCACACCCTAACGACCCAACGGGATAAGTGGTATAGACGGTGATGGAGTGAGTGAATGAGTTTATATACAGTAGCAGTGCAAAAGAGAAACACTGGGTCTGAAACACTGGGCCCCCAGGAACTCCTTTAATGGCACCAACATAAGGAAACAACGGGGGATGGAGGATTATTTGGCAGTAAAGCATAGTCAGGTTCCTTTAATGTGGCATTCATGAATGATTGTGTGTACAGTTCCCACAGACACATGCATCTCTTCTGCAAGATGGTGACAAGTTATTCATTGTTTTTCAAGGATCAGGCATTACACGCTGAACATTCACAGGAATGACTGCAGTGGGCTTAGACCCAACTCTACCGAGATCATCATTCATGGATCAAGGATATACATCCTTCTTTAATACATTCACACCATTCAAATGTTTTACTGCGGCTAGGAGTCTTATCAATCCTTTAGTAAATGTCAATCAATGTAAATGTTAAAAATCCTCCATCATAGCAAGTATCTCCAGTGAGATAACATCACAATTATTAAACATCCTAAAACTAGCATAAAACAGAGTGTACTGTAACAGTAAACAGCATCAACATTTCATTCTGTGGATGTTCTCAGGTCACCATACAAATAGAAATCATATTAGATGGGCCATGGGACCACTTCAAGCTGATTGAATGTTTTTTTGATCACATCTGACAAGAAGAACTTTCATCCAGCTCCAAAAACTAATGAAAGTAATGTGAGTCAGTCGGGCAGAGGCGTCCAAACTTGTTTTGATTCTCACTGCTGCTAGCATGTATTGCAAATGGTGATCTGCATGATGTGTACAGCATGTGGTCCATTATGGGCTCAGGCATGTGAGCTTCCACAGTTTAGTGACTTACATAGCTGTTTTTTCTCTTCATTATTCCATTTGATCTGGTGTGGGATAATGATGTTGTGTTTGGTCTGGGTGTTATGGGTTGTTTGGGTTCCATGGGGACAAACATGCCTGTTCAGACACGTCGCTTTGCTGATGTCAGCTCTGGGGCTGTTTATGATTGCTCCATGCTCACCATGCTAGTAGGAGCAATGTGTCCAAAACATCTCATCACTCTATACTTATAATTTATTCTAAAGAAAAGTATTGAGAATAATCTTGTCTTGGGTGATCAGCCAAGTTCTTTCTTTTGTTATTAAATAAGGGCATTATTTTGTGCATACACAGTACATAGACTACATATTAATTGAATAGAAATGGTAAGCTAGCATAGACGTTGGATATTTGATGATAAAGAGTGATATCTCTCTCTTTCTCTTTCTCCCTCTCTGCTCTTCATCAACATTTCCTAGAAAACCCTTGTTAAAACAATCAAATAAATAAAAGAAAAAAACAAATAAAAAATTACTAAAAAGATAAAAAAACTTCAGTGCTCTGAGCTGTTCTGAGCTATACATGAAATGGCAATGAAGCTTCAGGGAAGAAATATAAGCACTAAGGAGACTCAGCATTTAGCCTGGCTTTGCTGACCACAGCAAAGCACTGTGCTCACAATCACAAATTCAGCCCAGAGTTGTCAATCACACACTCATCTCAATCCTCAAATAAGCATCTGAACCATTCTAGACTCAGAGGTGGAAAGTAATGAATTACATTTACTCGCATTACTGTAATTGAGTAGTTTTTTTTTTGAGTACTTCTACTTTTTAAAGTAGTTTTTAAAATCTGTAATTTTGCTTTTATTTAAGTATGTTTTGTTTAGGGTATTGTACTTCACTACATTTTAAATCATATTCGCTACTGAGTAAAAAATAAATGAATGAAAATTAAAAATAATACA
>JAQMYK010000035.1:13509328-13520784 GCA_030014345.1 Clarias buthupogon | reverse complement strand
AGTGTTCATACAAATATTTACACATTAAGTTTACTGAAAGTAAAAACAGTTGAAAGTCAGAGGACATTTCTTTTTTTTGCTGAGTATATATATTGAATTTATTTGCTTGATATTGGTTGTAATATTTTAGCTTTACGTAAAGCATTTCCTCCCGTATTTGGTATAGGTTTATTTATAGACTACACTACCTAATTTCCGGAGCATTTTCCCCTCGTTTCCTAAGTATAGCGTGTTTGTTTAAGATATGACGAGTAGTTCCGGTGAATGTAACAGTCATATTAGAGCTCCCGGTTAAGCATTACTACTAAATGTGGAATAGCAGCGCACGCTGATTTAATGTCGGCGGTTTTACGGGAAAGCGCTTTATGGTTTGACTGCAATGTAGTCTCTGCGCCCTCAGTCAGGCGTCAGACGGAAGTCCATGATTTGGGGTTCACATGTGTAGAGCTGTACATCCGCAGTCAGTGACCTGAATGTGCCGCGTTTCTCCTGCGCACATATCCAGCTCGTGACGCACTCGGAGCTTCAGCGTCATCCTCAGCATCCCCCTCCAAAAATAACAGACACCTCCTGATGACAGAGATGCGTGACCGTTCAGTATAGCTTTCGTTCAAAAAAAAAAAAAAAAACCCGCAACAACCCTGGGGTGGAGACGCTAGAGGCAGTGGTGTAGCGCCACAGATCCAGCGCCTACACACGCAGCTCCGGTTGCGCAACGTCACGAGCGCTCGCTTGTTTACAATGTCTCGCTTGAATGGTTTCTTATGAACCGGGTGCGTCATGATGATTATTCCGGCAGGATACAGCGCGGCGTGGACCGGAACCGATGTGCTTTCCATTCTCAATCACATGTAGGAACGTCCCGGAGTAGCAGGGTCATTAAAATGATGCTTTCATCCGAATAATCTTATTCATAAAGTCGCAGAGGAAAACTGACAGGCACCAGTTCGTCTCATTTTGTACCTGCTAGATTTCCGTTTTAATCCCAGCCTGAATAAACCCAGATATGAATCCTCAATCAGATAGATTAGATCAGATCAACTACTGAGTATATCGGAAGCATGAAGTGTGAAATATATGTCCCGTTATCACACCAAGAGCTGAAACGGGGACCAGTATGAAACAGCATCTTGTCACTAAACCGTTATCACCTTATAACCCACAACAATCTGTAAAACGATCTCACTATATCTGACAAATCATGCGTTATTAAATTAAACTGTGAGATGCACAGAGTCCAAACCTTTCCACCAGTTTATTTCTCTTTTTCAGATTTATAACCCACTGTGCACTGGCCAGTAACGGACAGAAAATAAGTGAAATAAATTGCAATACATCTTAAATATCTGTATTTTAGTAATAGCAGTCAGACTGTTGTGTTTTAGTGCACTATTTTGGTGCTGTAGTATGCGGGTTCGGATGCAGCCTTCGGCTTGAACGGGCGATGGGCGGAGCATGTTACGCGAGTGGGCGGAGTCTGGTTGTGCCATGCGATGTGCGTTTTACTATCTTTCAGTCTCTCCGGCCAATGAGCCGAATAACCCGATCAGATAGACGGAAACGCCTTCCCTTAAGGTTACGTGTGTATTTTTTTCCCTGCTGGTTTTTTTTGTAACCGTAGCTGGATGTGTAGGACGTCATATGTTTTTTCTCCTCTTCACTCCAGCCACTCGGTGATTATGGGTTATTTACTGTTTAACAGCTCTGGATACGGAGCGCGCACCTCAGCGCCGGGAGACAGCTAATACCCGCGGAGTCTTTATTAGTCTAGGCTATCCAAGTTGAAGCAAAGTGAGACTTTACTTATTATTATTTTTAACAGCGCTGGGAGGATGGCGAGTCCGCCGCCGGTGGTCGGACACTCGGTTTCGAATCTGAACGTGAACAACAACAATGTTAAAAAGTGTGGCTACCTGAAGAAGCAGAAGCACGGCCATAAGCGCTTTTTCGTGCTGAAGGCGCAGAGTGACGGCTTCCCCGCGCGCCTCGAGTACTACGAGAGCGAGAAGAAATGGAGGAACAAGGCGGCTGCTAAGCGCATCATACCACTGGACTCGTGCCTGAACATCAACAAGCGCGCGGACGCCAAGCACAAGCACCTCATCGCGCTCTACACCAAGGACGAGTACTTCGCCGTGGCCGCCGATAACGAGCAGGAACAGGAGAGCTGGTTTAGCGTCCTAACGGACCTCATGAACGAGGGCCGGGCGTGTGAGGGATCCGCGTCTCACTCGGCTTCTTCGCTGCTCGGATTCGACGAGACGAGCTACGGCGTGGTGACTCCGCTCAGCGCCGCGTACAAGGAGGTATGGCAAGTCAACCTGAAATCCAGGGGACTCGGACAGACACGGAACCTGACCGGGGTTTACCGGCTGTGCTTGTCAAGCCGCACGATTAGTTTTGTGAAACTGAACACGGATGTCGCGTCTGTGATTCTGCAGCTAATGAACATCCGGCGCTGCGGCCACTCGGACAGCTTTTTCTTCATTGAGGTGGGCAGGTCGGCCGCCACCGGCCCCGGTGAGCTGTGGATGCAGGCGGACGACTCGGTGGTGGCTCAGAACATTCACGAGACCATACTGGAAGCCATGAAGGCAATGAAGGAGCTGATGTGCGAGTTCCGGCCGCGCAGCAAAAGCCAGTCTTCGGGCACGAACCCAATCTCGGTGCCCGCGCGTCGGCATTTAAATCACTTACCGCCCAGTCAGACGGGACTGCCGCGGAGATCACGCACAGACAGCGTGGCCGCTTCGTCTCCCGGTGCCAAAGTCAAGTCGTGCCGCATGCGCGCGGCGAGCGAGGGAGATGGCACGACGACGCGGCCGATGTCTCTATCAGTAGCGGGAAGTCCCGTCAGTCCCGGGGTTAACCGGACACATCTGAGCCGATCCAACACGGTGGCAGCCCGGCCTTGCAGGACGTTTGAAAGCTCTTCTCTCCAGCACAGTAAGTCCATGTGCATGCCCGTGTCTCATTCCCCTCCTTCAGTTGATGCCAGTCCCGTTAGTTTGCCCTCCAGTGGTGCCCGCCCAGCCAGCTGTACAGCCTCCATCGCCGGCTCGCCCAGCGATGCCGGTTTCATCTCCTGTGATGACTGCGGTTCCAGCCCAGGAGATGCACCGCACGCGTTATTGGCTCACCGCAGCTCCACACCGGAGTCTTTTGCCGAGACGCCTCCCTCAAGGGATGGCAATGACTTGTACGGCTACATGATTATGGACAAACAAGGTGTTTTTGCACATAGCGTCGGGAGACGTGGTACCCGCATGGTGGAGGAGGGTGTCAGAGACCTAGAGAAAGCCTTCAGAAAGAGGACGTACTCTCTCACCATGCCTCACCAGAAAAGAGTGCAGTCGCAGGTATCTTCTGCCTCTCTGGACGAGTACACGCTCATGAGGGCCACTATCAAAAACACAGGTCTTTCAGGGCGCAGTTCGCACACTGCATCCCCTAAAGTTGCGTACCCTGAGGATTATGGTGATATTGAAATCGGCTTTTTACAAAGAAGCACCAGTAGTAATCTTGGTGATGATGGCTACATGCCGATGACACCTGGCGTGGCACCGCTGGGTGGCAAGATTGAAAACTACATGCCCATGAGCCCCATGTGTGTCTCCGCCCCAAAGCAGATCATCAATCCTAGGACACACCCCCTCACTTTAGCCAACGGCTGCAGGACCAGCTCGCCCTGCAGCTGCTCTCTGGATGACAGTGGCTACATGAAGATGCTATGTAGCTCCAAACTCTCTGTGGAGAGCTCAGATGGGAAACTGACTAACACTGAGTACCTCAATATGTCCCCTGTAGACCCGTGTGTCTCCGACACGCCCCCAGATTACTTCCCTACCACTGTGGGTGGCGTAGAGCAACAGCCTCCTCTCAGACATCCCTTCTCTTATAGCTCTCTGCCACGCTGCTATAAACCCCAGCAGAAGACAGATAACGGAGACAGCGATCAGTACGTCGTTATGAGTCTACAAACCTGGAAAATTGTAGAGGAGCCTGAGAAAGCAGCCCCCAAAATAACTCCCCCTCCTCTGAAGCAAAACAGAGCTGACAACATGCTCCACAGATCCAGGATCAGCCGACCCACACGCCTGCCTCTGGATTTGGTTCGTACGCTGCCTAGCATGAATGAGCACCCTTTGCCCTCTGAGCCCAAAAGCCCCGGCGAGTACATAAACATAGATTTCGGGCATGTCACACCGAGGTACTCCCCTCCCTCCACAGAGAGCCCTGCTTCGTCCGTGAGTTCCTCCAGTGAGCAGAGGAGGTCCCTTCTTTCAGACTACATGAACGTTAACTTAAGTTCGGAATCACCCAAATCTGGAGATGCTGCTCCCTTCAGCCCTTTGGATGCCATGCCCGAGCTGGCAGTCTGCCCCGGCCCAAGCGAGGAGGAGGGACAAATAAATGTTTACAACCTTACATCACAGGTGGAATCCTCATGCCAGCCTAGCATGGTGAAGGACGATTACACTGAAATGACATTCTGCGTGTCTGCTTCTTCTTCTCAGCCTCTGTCTCAGACCACTAACTGTACCAAGCCTTCCAGCCCATCATCCTGTGCACGGAGGTTAAATTTGAACGACTCCATGGGAATTCGACCGGTTGAGTCATTCTTGCTGGGTGGCGCCGACACACACCAGGTAGACCCAGATCGGGGTGCCAAGGTGATACGCGCGGACCCCCAAGGACGGAGACGACACAGCTCGGAAACCTTCTCCTCCACCACCACTGTCACGCCCGTTTTCCCCTCCTTCGCCCATGATGCAAGGCGGCACGGCTCAGCCTCCGTCGAGAACGTCTCCGCTCTGGCGAGGAACAGCGAAGGCTTGGAAGAGGAGTACGGCAGTCCCATGTGCAGAGAGACATCAGCAGGCTTTCAAAACGGACTTAACTACATCGCCTTAAACCTTATGGACGAGGGACTGGCCGGTTGCGATGCTCTGGTTAGATTCAAAGCTGCCAGCTGCTGTAAAGGAAGCATGAGTGCAATACATGCCAGTCTCTATGGATTCAAGGACACAGCGACAGCAGTGAAAGGTAAGATATGTGGGACAGTGTCTGATGTGTGTGTGTTTATTTTTTTTGCACAAGTTAATATTGAAGGGCTGTGAGTTTAGAGACGCAGTGTTGAATTTTATGGTGAAAAGAAAAAAAGGAAAGAAAAAAAAAACATGTGGGTTATGTGTCAAGTGTTTTCATTCTGAAGTAGTCTGTGACTGCTGTGCATTCTTCCGAGCTGAGCTGTCACTTCTTCTGCGAGATTGTTTATTGGTAATTCATTTCCTATTGCCTGTATGTTCTGCAAGCTTTTTCAAAGCAAGCGCACCTAGACCATAAACTGGACATGTCTGTCTCAATAACCTAAGGACCTAATAAATAAAACCTTCAGATAAATAATTAGAACAATTACTCAGTAGCAATCTGTGCATCCATTGGGAAAGCTCTCCTTGTCTGACTGTAGTTTATGTCGCTTGTGTTAAACTAATTCAGGACATTTTTAATCGCCTTCGATTAAGAATACTGGATATGTATAAAATGCATACGAATGCAGACCTTTCAGTTCTTATGTCTTTATTTCCCGTTTAATCAGCCATCAGTCAAGCAGGGTAATATTGATGCGAGCGCTAATGTTACTTAACGTAACCTTGACTGTGTGGCGCAGTTTTTAATCCTGAGATGACAAATATGAGAAGGAAAGGACATTTGATTAGGTCCTATGATAAGATTTTATCTATGGCATCCATAGCCACACTTTCCAGATGGATAGTTCCTATATATTATGTATACTCTGAATTAGAGATATATGGGTCAGTTTCTCTTTCTCTCTGTGTGTGTGTGTGTGTGTGTGTGTGTGTGTGCAGCTTTTATCAGTTGTCAGGTGCCGGGTTTCAGAGTAGGAATGCAGTCTGTTCACAGTGCTATCACAGGGACGGGAATGTCTGCTCGTAATTAAGAGGCAAAACAGCTTTCATAGAACAAACTAAACTTTTATTTAATGCCCCAAAGTATTTTAGGCTCATATGCATGACAGCCAGTAGCAGACAAACAAACGACGCATTGTTTACACAGAACAGCTGCTTAAGATGTGAATAGAAGTATTTACGTCTTTACAGTATTTGCGTGCAAATGTGTGTATGTGTGTGTGTGAGAGAGAGAGATAGAGAGAGACTAAATGGGGCCATCATGTCTGCAGAGAGAGACTACACAAGGTCATGGCGAGTCACTGACATTCTTAACAAAACCTTTCGAGGGCTGGGATCCAGTTCAGCCAGTATACTTGAAGAAAGAAGCGTCCAATACGTGACCGCTTCCAGAAACTGACCTCTCATCAACAACAACATACACACACACACACACACACATACCACAATAACACTCATGCGATGGATCAAAGGCCCAGACTGCGTCTGTGTGGTGTGTACATGTGGGTGTGGAAGTCTTTGTTGTTAGGAGTGTGTGTGGGTGGATTTTTGTTCGAGTTGGGTTTCTGGGAATAGCAGGTGTACCTGTAGTGGCGGTAGTAGTCGTCTGTTTATTGCTGAAAAACGAGCTGATCTAAAAGACGTAGCCTTAGGCAAAGGAACTGTGGAACTGTGAGTGAAGAAAACAGTAACTAACATGCAGACACACATACACACGTACACAGACACATATGCACTAATGTTTATCTGTCTGGCTCTGATTGGTCAGAACCAGTATTCTGCAAAAACAAAAAGTCAGCTGGAAGGAGAGAAAACAGCTGTTCTCTTTCTGGCAAAGCCTGATATGGTAAAGATACACAGCCAATCAGCACACTCCATTGAGAAGCCAGAGATTGTGGAACCCTGCACTCTCATTAGTATGCACACACACACACACACACACGTGGACACACACACATAGTATATTTTTCATACTACCTTAGTGAGGAATAAAAGCTGCACTTATTGTACCAATAAAATATTTCCTCATGGGGACCAGCCAAATATCAACCCACTGAAATAATAATAATGAATAACCCCTCCCCACAGATAACCCCTCCCCACAGATAACCCCTCCCCACACACACATAGACACACACCCATGCACATAGTATACACAATGCTAAATCTCTATGAGGTTTTTTTTAGGTTTGTGTGGAAAGTATTTTTAAACAAACACCCGTACTGTACACAATACACATTTCCACGAGCATATTACTCAGAATTATTATTAAGCAGGTTTATAAGGGGAGGAATATTTGTATTTATGAGTCAAGAATTTTATTAGATTCTTTCAGCTGCTTTGCATACGAAGGGCCACTCACGTGCACGTGCACATTGGTAATCGGTTACCTTATGTATGACCTCGCTATGTATATACTGTAGAGAGCACTAAAGCTTTACCTTAGGAGTTGAACTAGGCGTTAGGTGATGATTTGGGGCTCACATGTATGAAAAATACAGGAGTGATCGCTCGAATTTTATTCTCACTAATTTTATCGCTTGTGGGTGTAATGTGAGCGGGATCCTCCCTTCTGTCTGATTGAAGAATTGCATAATAGGGTCACGGTTTGGGAATACTTGCCGAGGCTTATTAAACATTTAGAGATGGGTTCTGCACAGAAGTCTCCTCCATGCAGTGTGTGTGGGGTGTGTGTTTGGAGGGGGAGGGAGGGTGGGGAGCAGATGGTGGGGGCCAGGGTCATGCACCTGCCATTCCAAGCAGTGCTCAGTGGTTATCAAGCCCAAACACAGACACTGACAATACACTAATCACTACAGACTGCTGCCTCATGAGAGAGAAAGAGAGAGAGAGAGTTGGGATTAAGGGTTTACTTTCCACAAAAATGTTCCTTGGTGCTTACACACTCCTTTCTTTCCCTGTACTCCTTCTCAAGTCATCCTCAGCTCTGCGTATTTCTCTTTTTCCAGCACCTCTTCTCTGCTTCAGTGGTTGTTGTGTCACAGCTGGTTCGCTCGGTGTGGGGTTTAGCTCTTCATCTCTGTTTGCTTGCATATCAGCCACAGCATCCACCTCCTCCACTCTCCTCTCTGTCTTCTCGCTTCATTTTCTTCCTGTCCTCCCTTCCTCCCTCCTCTCGGCCAGCTTGTTATTGTTTTGGTAATTAGCCGTAGCTAGACTGATCATTCTCATCTGTGTGTGTGTGTGTGTGTGAGCTCCGGAAAGACTAAACTAGGCCAGGATGTTCTGCTAAAGCGTTCCTCTCTTTTAGCAGCTCCGGTAAGACGGATTATGGATTGTCGAGCAGCTTTGCGTAGTGTCCGAGCAAGTGAATGTGAGCGCACGCACACACACGCGCACACACACACACACACACACATTTTCCCCCCTTCCTTCAGTGTCTGTGTCAGTTTAAAGAGTGTACCCTGTTTGTTTCCTGTCAGCACATGTAGCTGTGGGATTCTTTAAAGCGTGTACAGAGATTTTATCACGAGGATGACATTTCATGCTCCGTATCTTTGAGCGCTTGAGTCTAACAGTAGTCAGGAAAATGACATTGCCAGCGGTAAGTGAACAGCACGTGCTGGTGCAGTTGAAAGAGACTTTTACTGGTTGCTTTTACAAGAGGGTGTTGTAATTGCCTGGCATGTGACTTCACATGAACTGAGAAATGAACACGTGCATTTTCCCGTTCTAACTCGGGCTCTGCGATTTTGTTTGCTTTTTGCACTAATGACGTTGTCAGATCAATTGAAACGGGGCATGTTTAAATGTGGATTTTCCGTGCTGTTGTGCTGAGCAGGTTGTTCACGAGATGAAATGCGTGTGCCAGCTGAGCTCAGGCGTCATTCATAAAATTCCTTTTATGTGGAGTCTGGCGCTGCATCTAAGCTGAACCGACACAATTAGGTTGAATATTGATGCACTTTATGGGAAACATGGAGACAACTTGGGAATTTATGCAGGAATATTATCTCTTCTATTTAATATTGTGATATATTTTTTGTTAATATATATTTTACATTGTCTATATTTCACTCAGTATTTCTTACACGACCTAGTAGCTCAGGGAATCAGTGTTCGCCGCTCTAACTTCAGATATATTCAGTTATTCGTTATCGCCACTTGCATAACATTGCTTTGCTTATAAATTGTCTATGGGACTGTGTGAGTGAGTGAGAGCATGGCCTAGTGACTGTGAATGCTCTCTGTGCCTGTTATTGAGAAAGAGAGAAAGAGGAAGTGTGGGATGTGAAGCGAGAGCTTGCTGAAAGCCTTCTTGTATAACAGGGATGTGCTGCTCATTTTAACTGCACAGACAGAACCCATAAACACTCCCATGTAACCTTTATTACACCCTGTCTCATCTCTCTGTTTCACCTTACAGAATAACTAAATTACTGACATGTTTACGGTCGCCTTTAAATAGGTCTTACACTTAGTATATTTTAGCAGTTGTGTGTTTTGTAGAGAGCAGTTGTGCTCTCCCGGATAATTTTAGCCTACATAATGTACAAATGACCTGGAGCCTGGCTGACTGTGTGTGCGAGTGTGAATTAGGGCTGTTTGGGGGGAGGGGCAGAGTCACTGGGTTCACTGGCTGGTGACTTCTGGTGATGTGTGAGGTTGTGTGAGTGTGTGTGTGTGTGTGTGTGTGGAGAGGGGGGTGGTCTGAATCTGAGAAGCTTTAGATATGTGCCTGCCTTGTGTTTTCACATGGCTTCCATGGGAAGTGCATTTATGTGAAGCCCGAAAATTCACGCCAGAAGTGACATTTAAGGAGCATGTGTTACATGGTACAAGTGATCTTCTGTCTGAAACACACACTCCTCTTACACACAGAGAGAAACCATGTGTTTCACTTTTATCAATGAATGTCCATGTGTATAACGAGGATACAAGCATGGTGGTTGTTTTATTGTTGTTGTTATCCTGGTTCCCCATGTTGGCTCTTTTACTGTTGTTATTGTTGTTGTTTATTATGGTTCCTCATTTTGGCTCTTTTATTGTTGTTTATTCCAGTTCCTCATGTTGGTACTTTAGTGTTGTTATTATTATTGTTGTTGTTTATTCCGGTTACCCATGTTGGCTCCTTAGCGTTGTTGTTGTTGTTGTTGTTTATTCTGGTTCCGCATGGTAGCGCTTCTAGTGTTGTTGTTATTATTGTTGTTGTTACTGGTTTTCCATGTTGGCTCTTTTAGTTTTGTTGTTGTAGTTATTGATGTTATTGTTGTTATAGTTTTTTTTATGGTTCCCCATGCTTGCTTTTTTTGTGTGTTGTTGTTATTGCTGTTTATTCTGGGTCCCCATTTTAGCTCTTTTACTGTTGTTGTTATTGTTGTCGTTTATTCTGGTTCCCCGTGTTGGCTCTTTTAGTGTTGTTGTTGTTGTTCATTTTGGTTCTTTATGTTGGCTCTTTTATTGCTGTTGTTTATTCTGGTTCTCCATGTTGGTACTTTTTATGTTGTTGTTTATTCTGGTTCCCCTGTTGGTACTTTTTATGTTGTTGTTTATTCTGGTTCCCCTGTTGGTACTTTTTATGTTGTTGTTTATTCTGGTTCCCCTGTTCGTACTTTTTATGTTGTTGTTTATTCTGGTTCCCCTGTTCGTACTTTTTTGTTGTTGTTTATTCTGGTTCCCCTGTTGACTCCATAAGTGTTGTTGTGAAAATAAAAAAAAGTTCTTAACATCTCACCACAGGGTCAAAGGTCCACTGCTTGTGTTCTGCATAACAAGTACCAGTGCGTTCTGAACACTTCGTGCTGGAGAATATGATGTAAAATGCTTAGCATGTAGAAAGTGGGAGTGTGTGTGTGTGTGTGGGGGGGCGGGGGGGGACGACATGTTTAGGCACAACATAGATGTTCTGCTGTAAGTAATGAAGCATGATATAAAGCTGGTGGGGATTAAATGTTAGTCAAAATGATATAAGATGGAACTCATAATTGTTCCGAATCATTTCCTTACGTTGATTGTGTATGAATTAAAACTTAAAATCGCCCCACAACAAAAGATGCCTTTATGATCAAATTCCCGGGGTGGGGGTGTTATACAGGAGAAGGAGATTCTGCCAAATGGCCAACACACAAAAACACATACTTATGCATATGCATATGCATTGCCTCTCCATATCACTTCCCTTCGTCTGCAGTCCTCTGTCCATTCAGCGTATTATAATGAGGCATGTGTGCACTCACCCAGCTTGGCTTTGCTACAGCTATCAGCTGCACAGATTGGAGTAAAGAGCAGGAAATCGTGTGCATGAGTGTGTGTGTGTGTGTGTGTGTGTGTGTGTGTGTGTGTGTGTGAGACAGAGAGAGAGAGAGGTAGTAGTGTGTTGTTTTAGGTATAAGTGATAGGAGCTCTGTACTTCCACCCTGTGTGCACTTTCCCATATGATCTCATCACTCATTCCCATCTACTCATTGCTTTTTCTGCTTCTCTAGACATGGAAATGTTCTGCATCCTTTTGTTTAATTAGCTCAGTGAAATTCAAACTGCAGTCCCAGTCCAACCCCGCAACT
>JAQMYK010000035.1:13467961-13486580 GCA_030014345.1 Clarias buthupogon | reverse complement strand
TCTCCACATCATTGCATTCAGTTTTTATTCACAATTTGTTTAGTGTCCCAACTTTTTTGGAATCCGGTTTGTATATAATTATTTGGTCAGGTTTTGTACTTTTGATATCTTCTTTACATTCCTGTGGAATCTCATGTCACATGTAATGCAAATCTGGGTCTCACTTGATCAAATTAGATCTGAAGGTCAGAAATGTCATGACAAAACTAATTTCAATTTTTTGCATTCCCATAGGTAAAGAAAATTATAAAAGAGCGATCAAAAATGTTCTGTCATTCATGTCTAATGGACAACCATAAAGTCTGTGTGAACGCAACATGAGACTAGAGCATATTTCGCCTGTCACTCATGTTTTATGTCTAGAACAAAAGGATGCACAACATTTTCATATTAGCCTCCTTTTAAGTTTTGAAAGAGCTCTTTTTTTTTTAACCGCAGGCAGAGAATTTAGAGAATTTTCTATATAGACTCATCTGTTCTCATACCACCCTCATTCATGCATCTCATGCTGAGCTCAGAAAGAGCAAATAAAGAGCTTTCTGCAAGCTCTCACTGAATTCTCATCCAGATGAATGAGATTTTGATGAGATACATTTTATCTTCAGCCATACCTGACATTATTATTACCCACACAATTCTTTAATGATTCATTTTGTTTTATATTTGTAGGCTGACTGAACAGATTGAAAATAATTGAATGTAGGCTGTGTCCTAGCTAGTATTACCCAAATTAAATATTTTAAAATATTAATTAAAATATTAAATGTATTAAATACATAAAGTATTTCACTAGACATTATTCGGTATAATCAAGTACCACTTAAATAAAACTTTATTATGATCATTCATTTATGATTGAATTTGGTACATAAATTCTTCCATGTAAAATAAAAACAAAAGTGATTAATTGATTATTGTATGCAATGTGCCACCTTACTGCAGTGCAACACATTTTAATTTAAAATACAACTTTTCTTCTTCCTCTTTTTTATTATTATTATTATTATTATTATTATTATTATTATTATTATTATTATTATGCAATTCATAATCATAATAATTTTATATTTTTTTATCTGCTGGCTAGATTTTTTTTTTACCAGCTTCAACCTTCACACAACATCTATTGTTAAATCAAATTGCTTTATTTTCTGAGAATTTAGACTTTTTCTAAGTATTATGGGTATGAAATTAAATCAAATAAAAATTATGAAATTTTTAAGGCCTTGGCAGCTGACAGAGGCAAACACTGTTTTAGGGAATATATAAAAACCAGCCCAGACCCTTTCATATAAATGATATAATGGGGAAGGAGTAGCTGATCAGAAGGTACTGATGGGCCCTTGAGCAAGGTCCTTCACCCTCAACTGCACAGATACAATCATTATACAATCGCTCTCAACCCGACCACATAATAAACTGCCACTGAAATAACGGATAAATCTCCAGGGACGGGAGTATTCATCACCCGATGTGCCCAATGGCACATGGTTAGGTGCGCACCTTATATGTATTATGTAAACTAACATCGATCATATTGTTCACAGTAGATCTACAGTAGTATTGCTCATTTTCTTTCCAAAAGTAGAAAAAATTTGCCATTAATAACACTGAGAGGAGGTTAACGATGTTACTTCTTTTACATCTAAAGGATAACTCCTGTTCCTAATTGTCCTGTCTCGCCAATTTCTCAAAGTCAATTTTAGAAGAAACACAAATATATCAGACAAAACTAAATTGGGGCTGAAATGAGAATTTTAAATTTGTCTCCTGAGTTATAAAAGAGCATGCAGTAAAATAGGTTATATTTTGTCTTGTTGTGTATGGTATACACTGACATTTACTACACGGTATGACCTTTTAACATTTGAGTCCTAAGAAATATGTTTTCTAGAAACATACAGACTAATATACAACTGGAGATGGGATTTATTGGTTGTGTAAAGTTGTGTAATGTTATCATACTGAAATGTTAGCATGCTGTGCTTGTATGAAAGTCTAACATAAGCAAAAGGACATGCATTTAATCATATATGGTGAGTTTAGCTTGCATGTTAGAATGATTCTTGTGTGTTCTCTAAACACTTCATACTGGATTTACATTTCAAATGGACATGTTGTTTATATCCGAACACAGAGTTCTGTATTTCTTCAAGTTTTTAACATGATCTGGCCCTTTTACTAGAGCTGGCCTTGTATGATGGATGGTGTGGTTTTGCCGCAATATGAAATACATTAATTACAAAGACTACCTCCTAACACATTCCTGTGAACCTCTACCATCTACTGTATTGCAAGTTCTATCAGTAGATGGCCGCTAACCTGCAGGCCTGCATTTTGTGCAGATTATCAGTGCTGGTCAAAGGGTACGTCACTGTGAGTCTCCCAGTTCACATAGGAGACGTAATTGGTGGATGCGGTGAGATTCTCTGCCTTGCTGTTGCCATAGTGTTGCTATGGTGTTTCGCTGTGGTTCTGTTTGTTCTGAACGGATATGTGATCCAGTACTCAGTGACATAGACACACTGCTCGTTGCTGTAGTGACAGAGTGTGAACATTATCAAACAATAGTTAGAGGTTGAGCCCTTGGAAAAGGTTGAGTTTGAGCTTCATCTTAGTTAATGGTGGGAAAAATGATAAATACATACCTGTATCATAATTTCTTTCCAAGAGCTAAGCTGGAAAGAATGACTCACACCACAGAGGAGGCTGTTTCCTTGTTACTTGTTCAAATGCTGCTAAATACAAATATGGGCATGAGAAGTGAAACACGCACGCACACATCACACGCACATCATTAATGTTTGGTATTTGAACTGAGATATCTACTGAACGCATATATCTCCTATAAGCAAAGAGTCATGCATTTTGTATAGAAACATTTTCAAAATATTGCATGTATTGCTTTCTAATAATCTGATTTATCCTACCTCCACTGCACACTGCTCTCTCTTTCTCTCACTTTCACAGTGTCAGAAATAGCACTTGAAGAAGTGCTTTTTACAGACACATTAAGTGTAGTGATGTCATTTATCAGACAACGGAGATGCACATTATTGCTCATTCCGCCCTGTTGGCTTCATTTTCATTAATGCATAAAGGTCTCTAAAATTAAACGGAGGAAGTAAGCAATGTGTTGTTTGCTCAGTTTTCCTGTTTGGAATAAGATAAAACAAAGTGTGTTAGTTTGTCCAGCTTAACAGTCCCGTCTGTCCTACAACAGACAGGAACCACCGGATCAGCTACGATGCGCTTCTGCTGAACAGTTTGGAGACCTCATTGTGCCATTTACAGCATCATCCTACAAGCAAAACTGATGACCCAGATGTGGTTGAAAGCAGAGAAGGAAGGGAGAACACAAGAAGAGTGAGTATTCAACCTCTTTGCAAACATTAACAGACAGATAGAAAGATAGTGTGTTTCTCACATAATTCACCTACAGTAATATTGCGAGGAATAAGTAGAAAAATTATCAATATAATGCATCATTGACTCTAATTTGCATATAAAGTAATCATGCCACTATATGCAGTGTATGCTGTATAGTTAACAGTAATAGCATACCCACACAGTCATTTCAAAACTGCAGTAGAGAATCACAGGGCATCGTTCAAAGTGTTCTGCACAGGAATTAATCTATTAAACAGCCTTCATAGGCATATTCCCTTTTAACTCTGTTACTGGATGTGAAAAAAACATGCAGCCACCTGTTCATTTTCTTGTTTCTTTCCTCAACAGCATTTTGGAGGTTTTATTTGAAGGTGATAAGCTCTCTCTTTAGCCATGTGTTTCTGTAGTTGTGTGTTTGAGTTTCCTAATGTTTAGCTGGACCATACCGATAACACATTCCAATTCAATGATACAGAACTCATTTACATGACGATAATAAGCAGTTATGTAATGGAATGCAGCTGCATTAGTGATAATACAGAAGACCACAAAATTTTCCATGCAGCAAAAAGTAAACATGTTGAGAAAAAGGAAAAAAAGGGAATGTATGAAAGCCGTATCCGGTGTAAAATTTTTCCCTCACCAGCACCCCAGCTAGTAGTTTTACTACCCATCATATATTCATTCAAATTGAATCCTTGACCCTTGATGTGTAGTGATACAGTGCTAACCACAAAGCCACCATGCTGTCTAATCCTTATATATTTTTAAAATAATAAACATTTTTCTATGAATAATAGAGAAACGTTTCTCTATTATTTTTTCAAAATAATGAAAACTATTTGGTCATTTTTTAAATCATATTATAAATCATAAACATTTGTTCAAACAACAAATAACCAATTCATTATTTTAGAAGAAATCAACTTTTTTTTTCTTTCCATTTTCCATTTATAAGATGTGCCTTCTTCTTCATAGATTATTATTATTATTATTATTATTATTATTATTATTATTATTATTATTATTATTATTATGCCAACATTTAAACAAACATTCCAAGTGTTTTCAAAAGGCATACTTATTCACATGACTATGACTCTTTTTTTTTCTGGAAGAAACACTATTACACAGAATTAAATAGAAAGAGATACAAACAAGTAATAAGAATTTTGGCAAAGAAGAAGGGAGTTAACTTGGCACAAAATCATTTTAAAACAGAATTCACATTGATTAGCAATATGAGAGATCACATGATTTTTAAGCACTTTTCATAAATTTGCAGAACAAAATCTTCAGCAAAATTTCAAGGTTTGTGCAATCCTGAAAGTCAAACTTTTACTTTTATATGTCTGCATTGTATTTATGTCACACCTTAACAGTCCCAAAAGCATGGTATGTGTTTTATTTGGTCCAAATTTAAAAAGACAAATACATCTTTAAATAAGAAATAAAACAAGACAGGACACGCTGTTATAGGAACATAAATGGGGGTTAATTGTTTATCAGTAACAGCATGTCCTGAAGTGTTTTATTCCTGTCATGCTTTTTATGCGAATCCCTGCTACACAAGTTAATCTCAACATAAATAATAGCTAATTGACCACAGCAATATAAACTTTGCAACTGAAAATCCTGATGGAGAGTTGTTGTTACCTGTCTGAGCTGAGCATTTAACATTCAACATATAAGAAACATATATCATGAAGCTAAATAGAGCAGATAAACAATGAGTGTTCTATAAGCAATCCACAGGTAATAATAATGATGATAAAAAAAATCTAATTATAACATTCACATCATTTTCCATGCACTTCTCAAAGAAACGACTTATAACTGAGAAAAACTACTTGGAAACACACTTTGGTTTAAGGGTGATATTCATAACACTCAAGTACTGTACTGTAAACTCTTTGTCTCAACTGAAATGAACATCATTTTAGATTTATTAAGACGTTATGGTATTTATATTAAAACCTGTGTCATAGGGTATACATTTTTGTTGACTTAAGGTTGTGTAACTGCACAGATCAAAATATCATGATAACTGAAATTTGGAAACAGGCTCTTTGTTTTTTGGTTATGTTAGAGTTACATTATATGGATGTGGCATGACTTGAAAAGTTGTTGGTCTTTCGGCTGCTCCCGGCAAGGGGTCGCCACAGCTTGGCATAGGTTTTATGTCAGATGCCCTTCCTGATGCAACTTTCCTATTTTATCCAGGCTCGGGACCAGCACTGCATCCAGTGCCTGTGGTTGGGAATCGAACCCAGGCCTTTCGCATGGCAGGCGAAACACCTATCTAACTGAGATTTATGCAATTGGGTTGGGTCGATAGATATATAGACAAAAAACAATTTATATACTTTTGCGTCTGTACGCCACCACAATGGATTTAAACTGATGCAATATTGCATTCATTGCATTTTGGAATAATGTTGTTTTTGTTTAAAAAAAAAAAAAAACTCCTCATTGTCACAAAAAACGGTAAAATTGTAAAATTGATACATTGAGTATTTTCCTGGCTAATTGCATTCTATTTCCTCTTTTTCCTATTACTGTACATAACAAATTAAGAAAATGAAAGGTCTTGAATTTGTAAAATTTCTTAGTGTGCATCCAAAGAGGTGTCAATACAAGTATAGAAGGCATCATTAGGCATAAAGAAAAGAAAGAAAAAACAAAACCGACTTCTCCAAAAGATAGCTAAAATGTCATGAGTGACCAATTCAACAATTTGGTGGTACATATTTACAAAGATGCACTAGTCATCTTGGCATCACCAAAATATTTACTTGGTAAAGAAAATCTCCTCAACCAAATCTAGGCTAGTCTAGTGAAGAACACAAACAATGTGACCCATGGTCAAGAGACACCTTCATGAATGCAGACAAAGATTTAGGTATGGGGCATGCCGCCACCCAGGGCTGCTCTTGAAAAAAAAAAAAAAAAAAAAATCAGAATGGTGGTGACAGTTGTGCGATTTTTTCGTTTCTTTAATATAAAATTAATATAAAACCAGTCTGCCCACCCCAAAGGTAAAGTTGGGGAGTGGACAGTGTCAGGGAGATGTGTAGTGTATTCAAAACAGAAATAAATAAGAAAAAATCTGAACCAACAGGGGCCCATTATACAAACTCCATATATAAGTTAATTTTTTTTTTACTTTATTCATATTTGTAGTGCTTTACAACTATTGTGCTGATGTTCTGGGACAAAATAATGAAAATTGCATCAATCTCCAAATACTTACGGTCCTGACTCTAGGTTTATGTTTATTATCAAACAGGTTTCATGTATATTGCTATTGCTTCCATGAATAAATTAGCAATGTCTGCTGATATAGCAGTCATAACATGATGATGGGCTACACAAGGTTTACTTCTCCGCTCTGATTGATTGCAGGCTTAATTTGTACAACGCTGCTCAGACAAGTGATCACACTGCTTATGTCGGCTAATAAAGCATAACCTGATGACCCTTCCTCTGTACATTTCTTGTATCCATGTATATCTAACTGTTTAGCTTACCTCCTCTTGTTGTGAGGCACCACCCCAGTGCACCCCATCCCCCCTTTCACTCATGTCTGGGTAAAAGCTTCAGGCTTAATACGAGCCCTGATTGATTTCCAATGTACCACAGCCTGCTTTCTCTGTCTGCAGAAAGAACCCTGGGAGACTGGAAGAAACCTTTTGGCCCGATCATGAGTAAAAGAACCTGCTTCTATTATGTCTCAGCTATATGAAATCTAGCTGTTTAAATGTAAACTATACATTTAGTTATAAAACTGTCTATGAGGTGTAATGTTGCTTTGGAATACATGCTGATTTTTAGCATGGAAGGACCACATACAGTATGCTTCTCGTTATTCTCTGATTAAAATCCAGAACGACAATGATTAAAAAAAAAAAAAAAGCATGACTGTAATTATGTTAAATGAGGTGAGCATGTACCGATTGTGAGTGGGGGTTGTCAATACAATGAATAGTTAAATGGAGGACAGGCACAGAATCTGAGTAGCTCTTTATTTTTAGTCCCACTGCTAATGCATTTCTGTCTGTCTGCCAAACCATGCCAAAAGAAGCAGGAGGTATGGGGGGATGGGTGGGGGATTTATAGTCTATGTGATTTTTTTTCTTTTAAACCAGCTTCCCACCTCTATTACCAATCTAGACAGTCAGTCTGCTGCTGTCTGCCTCTCTCATTTTTTGTCTGTGTCTATCTTATCCACTTGTCTTCACTTCTTCACTTCCATCTTTTGTCTTTGTCCCTCCCTTGTTCTGCTCCAGTGTGGTGCTTCGAATCTATATGTGGCTGCGTGCCAGGTTTTTTAGGCACCTGTGTCATACAGCTGTGCACAGAAAAACTTTATTTTCTCCATTTTCAGCACACGCACACACCCACACCCACAGCCACACACCTGCCAAACACAATTTTTTTCCGATTTTCACTCAATCTAATTTCCATGCTAATTATTCCAGGCTAATCACTTTCCTCATTTACAAAAAGTAACACAAAACATATTTTAAAACAATTTTAAAAAAATCAAATTATGATCTATATTTTATTTTTTTTAAGCTTTGAACTCAAAATGCAATGCATAACAACAACAACAACAACCACACCATCTCCATCTCCAACACCAACACCATCACCATCCCTTGTTTCTGTCAAGCAATCACCCAAATGAAACTACCAGCTGGCAAAATAGTAGCTGCCTGAGTACACTAAATGTGTTTAATAAACAAAGTCAAAAAAATGTGTGTTGACTGCAACTGACTGCAATTGTTTCCCCAGCAGTCATGGACATCTATGAGAAGCGATAGAGAAGCTAATGATTCATTGCTGATGATGTAAAGTGAACTGTTTGAATTGTATTAAATTTTTCTCATGGTTTTCAACAATCTTTGTAATTAAAATAAACGTTTTGTGTGCAACCAAACTCAAAACTTATTTCCTTGTTCCCACTTGCTACCAGTATTACTCAGTAAGAAACACTAATTTTTAAATGCACCTATAAACATAGGTGCATCTCAACAAATTCTAATATCATCAAAATGTTTCGCATCTGATTTATTTCAGTAATTCAATTAAAAAAGTGAAACTCATATATTATATAGATTCATTAGACACATACCGATATATTTCAAGAGTTTATTTCTTTTAATTTTGATGATTATGGTTTGAAAACCCAAAATTCAGTATCGCAGAAAATTTTAATATTACAGTACTTAAGATAAAAAAAAAACTAAATATTTTTAACACATAAATGTTGAACTACTGAAAAGTATGAACATGTACAGCACTCAATACTTGGTCGGGGCTCACTTTGCATGAATTACTGCAGCAACGCAGCATGGCATTGAGGCGATCAGTCTGTGGCACCGCTGAGGTTATGGAAGCCCAGGTTGCTGTAATAGTGGCCGTCAACCCTTACGCAAAGAAAATATATTTCTCTATATATTAACTGTCAATATATTAAATGATTTAGTGTTCTGATCTACTGATAAATTGAAAAGATTTTATAATGTTAATATTACTCGTTGCTACCCTAACTGATACTAACTAATAATTAACAGAAAAAAAGATATTCAGAAATATATTTAAAATATACAGAATAATATATTGTATTAATATATTACAATATATTGAAAAATACGTAAGGAATTACCACTTTTCATATATTGAGAAATATGTTAAAATATATTCAAACGTATATCTTAATGTATGTAATTTTATTTTCAACAATATACTTCAGAATGTATTGAATTTGATTGTATATATCTATTTCTTTATATATTTTTTACAATATGCTTATATGTAGTTTGAACAAAATGGACTTTATAGGCATTAATCAAAGAACACCGACAAAGTAAGAGTGTATAATTTGCAAACATGCATAAAGTTTCAATAATGTTTCAATAAAACAATTATAAATATAAGTATAATGGGTTTTGTCTTAATTGCAATATATATCCATATATGGTCTATGCATATATATTTATTAATATATTAATAAATATAAGCGCTAGTTTCCTATATATGGAAATTTATTATTCAATATATTGCCATATATATTTTTCCGAAAAGAAGCTCTTCTGTGTTGTTGGATCTGGTGTCTCACATCTTCTTCTTCAAAATACACCATAGATACAAGTTTACTGGTCAATCCAGCACAGGGATACCGTCCTTAAACCAGGTATTAGTATTTTTAGCAGTGTGGGCAGGTACCAAGTCCGGAAATCAGCATGTCAATAAAGCTGGTCAGCAGAAGGAGGAATGAAGTGCTCTAAAGCCTCCTGATAGACAGCTGCACTGACCTTGGACCTGATAAAACACAGTGGACCAACACCATCAGATGATAGGTCCAATCCCACAGAAGAGCTGCACTAGGATAAACTGCTGAAAAAGTTAATGCGGGCTATAATAGAAAGATGTCAGAACACCCAGCATATCTGCATACCAGTCAGAGTATGAGGTTATTTAAAACACCAGTGACTGAACAAACTTTACAGTAGACTTCAAGCAACTTGGATTCTGCGCCTCTCCTCTCGTCCTCCAGACGCTGTGACCTTGAATTCCAAATGAAATGCCTCTGATGTTGTCTCTGGTTCAAGGAATGCGACAGTTGTAGCCCACTTGGCTCTTGAAGCACTGACTCCAGCTGCAGTCCCCTCCTTATGAATCTTATAAGGATTCTTGAATTGGTTTTGTTTCACAATCCTCTCAAGGCTGTGGTTATCCCTGTTGTTAGTGCACCTTTTTCTATTGCATTTTTCATTCCATTTAACTTAAATACAACACTCTGTGAACAGCCAACTTCTTTAGCAAATGAACAGGGTGTCAGTGATCATCTTCTGGACAACTGTAAAGTCAGCAGTCTTCCCCATGATTGTGTAACCTACCAGACTAAGAGACCATTTAAAGGCTCAGAAAATCTTTGCAGATGTTTTGAGTTAATTAGAGTATGACAACATGTGTCTCCAATATTGAACTTTTTCACAAACTTTTTTGTAAGTAATATTCTTAAGTAATAGTAAAATTTTCAGAGATACTGAATTTTAGGTTTTCATTAACTGTAAGCCATAAAATTAAAAGGAATAAACACTTAAAATATATCAGTCTGTGTGTAATGAGACTATATACTATATGCGTTTCACGGTTTTAAATTAAATTACTGAAATAAATCAACTTTTTCATGATATTCTGAAAACATTTCAGACTATTTCTAGGAATTGAGTGCAACTACCTTATAGCCTGTTTGTGTGCATATTTTTGAAAGTGTTCAAAAACAGAACAGACAAAGGCTGAACATATCCCCAAACACACAGCAAGCTTGAGGACACTACAGCCTTCAGGTCAGAAAAGTCACATGGCCAGTTTCTGTGTAAGGGATGTGTGAGAGCCTTTTCACATTCTCCCAACAGTAAACACCTGCATTAACTGCAGGGCAAGCAACGCTATACTTGTTGTCATGGATACAGGCAGCATAGTGGGAACACAGCATGACACACTGTTCTAGTTATCTGGCTGGCTGGTAAACCACAGACCTGCACCCTACATTGCTTTGATTTTGGACATAATATAGCAGAGTGAAGACATTGATCCTTCATACTCCACAGCATGCCAAGTTTCTGAAGTTGAAGTGAGTCTGTCCTCTAGAGAGAGTGTGTCCTCTAGAGAAATCTAGCAGATCTATCACTTGTGCAATCGTGTTAATTTGTATGGTAGCCTGAGACAGTGCTTCATATCCTTAAATTTTGACAAAACTACAGATCTTAATATACAAAACTTCAAAATCTTAATATATTTCCTTGCATGTACTCCTAGTTAGAACCTCACACTCACTCACTCATCTTCTATACCGCTTTATCCTGTATTCAGGGTCGTGGAGGGCCTGGAGCCTATCCCACGAGGCTTAGGGCACGAGCCAGGGAACATCCTGGACAGGGTGCCAATCCATCGCAGGGCACACACATACACACACTCACACACACACTACGGGTAATTTGGGAACACCATCTAGCCTAATCTGCATGTCTTTGGACTGTGAAAGGAATCCCTAAGTGCCCGGAGGAAACCCACCAAGCACAAGGAAAAACATGCAAACTCCATGCACACTGAGATGGGAATCGAACCTGGCTGGGAATCGAAGGTTCAAGGTGACAGTACAAACTACTATGTACACCACCGTAGTAGAACCTAAGTAGAACCAAGTAGAACCTAATATCCTTAAATATCTCCAAAACTCTATCCCCTGTAATTGGCACAGAGCGTGTAAATGCTTGTTTCTGTTTTAATCTGGACATGACGGTACAGCTACATCATGAACATTTCAGCAGTCTGCATCTAATTCTCAACTGGATTGATTATGATACTTCATGTAACAGTTCTAAAACCTAATCTATTCACAATATTTTCCGTGTGAAGAACGCACCTTCTCAAAGGTTTTTAGATTTTAAAGCTAAAACTAGAAGTAACCTAAAAACACTTGTAAATTTAAAAAAATATATTTAGATTTTCATTCTCTATTTTACAATTTTATTTTTCCTCAATTTTGGTGTGGGCAGTTCAATCACACACTAGTGAGGTCACCCCTCTCATATACTGTATACTGTATAGCTACTAACTGGGGATGGCAAAGGCATTGACCTGGTTCATCCAAGATTGCTGTTTATGCTGCATTATGGGATAGAGTAACACACAATCAGCACTATGGCTCCTTCAGAATCTCTGAGCTCACAGACACTGATGATTGGATAGCGTCGTTGTGATTGACAGGATAGAGAGAGTTTGCTATCCCTCCCCACAAACAGTTTGGGCAATTTTACTTTCTTGGACTCCTGGTGACAGATGGCAGGAGGAATTAATAAGCTTCAATCTTGTAATCTTCAAATGACAGGGTGGACACTTTACTATTATACCCCATATACAGTATTTATATTTTCCATTGTGAAGATGTCACTGCATATTATTGTCCAGGAAATGTTCACCATTTCAGCCCACTTGAAAACCTTGCCTTTTTTTTTAAAGGATCTATTTCTCCTGCCTGCTTTATAAAAACTTTTAAACTTTTTGTCTCTCTCCTTGCCTTTTTTAACTTTATTTTCTCTACTTGCCGTGCCTAACTTTATTTTCCCATCCTGCCTTGTCGAACTTTTCTCATTGATTTCAAAGGAACAGGGGGATCCAACAGCGCAGGAAAATATCAGAAAGTACCTTAGGTTTGCATGGCATTCTGTTCTGATGTGTTCCTCAGTTGGGAACATGGTATACCTACTACCTATCAGTAACAGAGCGGAGAGACGCTTCACTGAAAGTCACAGTGTCTTCCCTGACGGTACACATTATGAACACATCCACTAAGCACAATTTCTGTTATGAATGCTCCAGAGGAAATCAATACACCTCTCTCAACAAAGTGCATACACCTACATGCAATCATTATTAGGGTCACACTTCTTTAATATAAATTCTCAAATTCCACAATGTAATTAAATGTTTGCTGCATAAAATACAAATTCATGTTGGACTGCAATCTGCATCATTTTAAAGGCTTAATCATCCACTTTGTGCTCGGCACACATTATGCAGCTACTGTAATACATCCTCTGTCTCATAATACACTGATTGTACACTTGTCACAGGAGTGAATTTCTAGCTGGTACTCAATGTGCTAGGGTTTATTCCTTATTTAATGGCTAATGGTATTAATGCATTTTCACAGCTTAGAGAGAATTTACGAGGGAGTCACAGTGTTCCACTGAAGCACACAGAGACCCACCAAGGTCCAATTAACAGCAGTAGCAAAGAAATCCTTCCTTAGGTATTGCGTAGTGCAGGAACAGTCCCTGCTTTGCCCTTTACTTGTGCCATGTCAGATTTTTCTTTTCCTGAAGTTTGGCTTTGAGTCACATGGTCAAAGTCAGGCTGTTCTGCTTTAATAGCATAATTGTCTCCCTTCGAATTAACTTAAATAGCATCCTTGCTCTGATATAGCACCCTTTCACAGGACATAGAACACGAAGAGCTTGTTCTCTGCCCAGTTAAATAACTTATTGACCGTGTCCTCTGCCCAGTTTTGGATATTTTATCTATGTGTTGACAGAAAACTGAGATTAGCGCATACCTGAACACACACACTCAGATGTTCTGGGGGTCAGATAGGGGGCCTTCTGAAAGTGGCAGAGGAGACTGGATGCTGTGTAAGAGAATAAAGGAGATTCTGTATTGGCCAGCTAACATGGATTCTCTCTAAACATAACACACTTTATTAAAAGAATAACAGGTGTGTGTAGCATTCACTCACTTGTTATACACATGCATATTTACCATCACAATCAACTGGTCACTATTCCAGAACCTTAATAACTCAACCTCTAATGCTCTCTTATGAGCAGACTCATCAACAAAAGAAAAAGAAAATTATAAAAATTTTACTACATTTGGTATTTTTTTTTCTGGTAAAACCCGAATCAGAGTCTCTTTGTTTGTGTGTGTGTGTGTATGTGTGAATGTATGTGAAGGTCACCTTTAGAAAGCCTTCTCTGGAGATCCCCTCTCTTATTTTGTCTCCTTCTCATGCCGGACACTCTGTTCCCTTCCTTTATTGCCTCTCTGTCTCAAAATAGGCCAATCAATTACTTTTTAATAAGAGCTACAATTAGGCATGAGCGTATTGCGCTAAATATAATCTGTATTGTCATGATTTAATAAGCAGGGGACTGGGGTTTGACCCCTGTCTCTTCTCTGATAATAACCAGGCACTTCCCAGTTCAGATAATTATTTAGAATAAGACAGATGTAACAGAACAAGACATAGCCTAATTACAGCAGGGCCAGCTTACACTAATAAATTTATAAATAAATACCAACATATTAAAAATAATGGGAAAAGTGATGGATGTAAGTTGAACAAGGTAAATAATGGCACAAATTAAATGGACTTAAGTACTGTACATTTACAATGTAATTTAGTAAAAATAAAATAATATGAGTATGTTTTGGAGTGTAGCTTATGATTTGTTTCTCTTGAAACCCAGTTGAAATGGGAGAAGTACTACCTTCTGTTCTATCAACATTCCATCCAACTTCCTTCTTTCCGTTACCTACAAGACAACAAGAAATGCAATTGAAGTGACGGCGTTAGAGGCTACTAAGTGATACATCCTACTTCCTCTCCATTTAACACAAAAACACACAAATTATAAATATACAGCTTTTCTCAGAAAATACTATCTCTAGCAGGGTCATATCACAGACAGCCATAAGATGGGTGTTGTTCTTTCAGCTCAGAAATCCATATAGGGCTCATGAATCTACAACACCAGAATGAAAGTCGGTGCTCACATACAGTTCCAGAGACAGATTACTTTGCTGCTGACTAAAGTTGAGATATCTGGCTTGCTCACATAACACAATGCCAATAAACGAGGCATGCATCAACATTTGTTTTCCAGTCTCAATACTACTTCAAGCTATGTTGTTGGGGCCATTTGCAGACAGCTAGTCAGTGGTGCCTCACAGCTGCTTGCCTTCTCATTGACACTCAGATATTCGTGTAGAAGACTGATTTTAAAAGCATTCATTGATGACAAACCACCAATCTTAAGAATGTCCAAAGTTTCAGAGCTGTCAGAAACCCATCATCGCTGCCATTTGACCTTACTTGGGTGGTGACTGATGCGGTCCACCTGGATTTGGATCGCTCCAAGGCCACTGACCAGGTTTATTACTCAGAAGTCCATCTTCACCTGACAGCTGTAACAAACTTGGAGACAATGGACATCACATTTCAGCATAGTCAGTGCAATTTATACCAGTCAACCATGGCCAATTATGCCTTGTGGCTGGATATAGCATTTTTTAAAATCCTATTTCCTGCTTTTTGCACCCAAGCATGACACCTCACAGAATATGACGAGGCCTCAGGAAATGAATGAACTAACGCCCGAACTCACTGCGAGCAAAGATACACTGTCATGTCAAGGAATTCTTGGTGCCGTTCAAGTTGCCTGAGCAGCATTTGTACCATGTCACTTTTGAAAAAAATGAGCTCTATTTCCAGTTCCTGTGTCCAGAGGCTATGCCTCTAGCATTGAAAAATAACCACTGACCCGTCTTGTGCAGTTAAGCCCTTTTGACGCTCTTTATGAAATTACACTGAAGAAAGGGTTATACAGTAGGAAACCCTCCTATTGGTGCTACTTTGGCAGCTACAGTAAATGGAGCATGAAAATGAAAATTTCATATTTCAACCAAGTTTGTCAAAAGATATGTATGATGTTGCCTAAAATAGTAAATCAAAATAACTGTCATTTTCATCTACAAATATACATATACTTTGTAACTGATATAAAACGCTTATATGCATGACCTTACCATGTATGCAAGTATGGCCAGTGCTGTTATCAGCAGTACTAGTACTTATTTATGAATGCGAAATTACTATATTACTATAGTGATGCCCTGAAGTAGAAAAATTTGGGAGCACCAGTTAGCATAATCTGCAAACCCAAGGCAGGAATCAAACTCTCGACCCTGGAGGTGCGAGGTCACCATGCCTCCGAATAGTATATTTATGAAGGTAAAATACCCACAAAACTATGAAAAGCCCATTTAAATGAGTATAATTTCAATACTGAATTTAAAACACCTACTCAGCTGCCATTCCCCAGGTTCTCTAGAACACAGAGCTTATAAGAGATATAGGAAGATCATCTTCCACCATCTGCAAGTCAAATGATTCTTTGGATAAACATCAGACCACTTCCGAGTGAAGTGCTTGTGATGGGCTATACTGTGTCAGAAAACCCGCAAGATACACCAGAGGAAAGGAATTGAAGAGCAGAACTGTATTTTATGTGGACCGTATAAGCATTACTATATAATACATATGTGACCAGAGTAGGGTACTCTGACTTTCCATTTGTACTAAAAAGCTGCTGTGGACGACACGCTGTTGAGCTGTTGACGTTGAGGTACAGACACGTTCGTCTCTTTCTGTTGAGTGTAAACACTGTCATGTGTATATTCTAAATCACAAAGCCACATGAAATATGAGTCAAGAACAAAGTTGCTGTCAACAAGTGTTAACAGTCTCAATGATTGCAGGATGACAGGTTAACATTTATATTATTGATTAGTCTGTGAAGAGAGAGTGGAACATGTTTCACTACAAGTTTCACCCAATAAATGTAATTTTAATTGATTTCAAAACAATACAGTAATAAAGATTCATTCATACATGGTGTCAAAAAAGCTTTTGGTTTAAGTCAGCGTATTAGCTTTTAGACAAATAGAAGAAATTAATGAAGCCGTTCAAACATTGGTGAAACAGGAGGTCAGTGTCAATGCAGTGCTGTCTGAGTTTGGTGTGAAGAGCTGTGCCAGCCTACGTGATTTGTCCCAATAAGCCTTGCAATAAATGGAAACTGACTGAATTACTTAGACATTGTTGCCACCAGGATGTGCGTGTGTATTTGCATGTAACAGTGGATTGACACTGCCACAGCTGAGATGCCTGCTGCATACTAATGCACCTGCTGTGCGTATGTGTACGTGTGAATGTGCGCACAGTGGGTATTACTGGTCAAGGGCACTGGGTTTTGTTTGTGGAGGACCCTGTCTGGAGGAATGGTACTGTCCCAGACACTACGCGTCCAATCCGCTTGCTACACAGGAGGGGCGAGAGGGAGGGAGGGAGGGAATGGCGGAGGATGGAGAGAGACGGGGAAGCACGTCAGGGTTTCCCATCATCAGCAGCTAGTGCTCATACTTTTCTTGACGAAGCAAGGCGATGCCTAGCTAATTTAGCAAGTAAGGGGATAACCTAAATGTATTTCATCAAATGTGAGACAAAAGTGAGACAAAGGAATGATCGTTTGAATATCATTGTCAATTACGGTGAGTTCCCAGGGGGCTCTTTTTAATTAACGCGCACTGATGGATCATTTGTTTTCCTCAGACGCCATTATAATATCATTAAAGCGAGGGAATGAGGTCTTATATGGCTGCCTGTGATGGCCGAGCATCGGTGGAGGGAAGAGATGAATGGAGAGATAACAGCTCACTGAATGAGCATCACTACTGGGTTATTTTACGGAAGCCATGGATTAGGCGATGACAGGTGGAAGGACTGTACTTAAAAAACACTGCTTCTATCTTTTATGGAGGCATAATTTATAGAGCTAAGTGTACAGTATGTTATAACATATACGTAGACACAGTGACTCTAGTTATAGAAGTATAGGATCTTTAAATCTGTGAAATGACATTTTGTACAGGAACATATTAACCAGGATTAATTGTGCAGAACAAAAAACAAAAACCCATTTTTATGTATACGTTACTTTATAGATATACAACAACATATAGTTAAATTAATGAATTGAAGTCAATGTAGTTCTATTTAGCGTGAGGGTGGCAAGGAGTGTGAAACAGATGGAGGCTGGGGGGGAGAATAGTGGTTACGCGATTGTCCTGCTGGCTCTACTGATTCCTTGTAATTCCTGCTGACCACACTGGGTTTAAAGCATCCTGATAAGACCATTTACTCTACACTATGGCTCCATAGGATGCATTTCAGTCCACATGGTGCCATGGGATATGTTCACACAAAACCAGAATAAATAAATAAATAAATATTTATGCAACATTGAATAATACCATATAGATCTTTTCATCTAAGCATTTATCTATTATTCCACATCTGAAATGTGATAGTGATAAATGAACAAGGGCGCTATAATAATAAAGCTATAAAACTTGGGTTTGTGAATCCTTCTCAATTTTGGCTTTGATGGAGCTTGAAGGTTATTTAAAAAAATCAAAAATAGTGTGTTTTAAATTAGATATATGAAGGGTATGGCAGAAAGGAGGCATACAGGGTCATTTTTAAATTGTACCATATCTAGAGTAATACATCAGCCACCCAGGATAAATGTCAGAAGCCAAAAGAGTTAATGTGGAAATTCACACCTTACAGTAATGTCCTAACTAAAACATTGCACGTGTCACTCACTCACCCACACACTCTCTCTCTCTCTCACACACACGCACGCACACACACACACACGCACACACACACACGCACACACACACACACGTACACACACGCACACACACACACACACACACACACACACACACACACACACACACACACACACACACCGCTATGAAGAAGAAAATGGATTTTTAACCTCTGTATTGAGAAATTTCTTTTGCT